>MU226853.1:1862605-1878865 GCA_018584345.1 Thuja plicata | reverse complement strand
CTGTCCTCTAACCATGTTTAATGGGTGATTCCTAACCTTTTTAAGGCTAATGGAATGCTCACCCACATGGGAAATTTCTCTCCAAAATGGGCACCCATTCCTCTTTAATTCCCTCTTACAACTTTGTTTCCTATTTTGAAATATTGAGCCACTCAATATTAATGCCAATTTTGACTCAAAATTGGCCATCTTTTCAAATCCATGTGTCTCCTATGTGGCTCTTATGTGGATGCCACATAGATGCCACTTCATCCAAGTCTCTTACCCTCTCCAAAAACTCTATAAATAGAGGCCTTATCCTCTCATATTTTCATCACTCAATTTGCATTGTTATCATGCTAGAATTGTCTTAGAATTTCATAGTTGTTTTTATGCTAATGTTCTTAGATGCTAGTTTCATGCTTTCCATGTTCAAACCATCTTAGAAATCACATGCTAGGTTCTAAATTGGTGAATGAATCTTAGTTTCTATATTAGCATGTGCATATCATCTTCATTTCCATAGCTTAGATTATCATCTTGCAAGAAGATTTGAGACTAGTTCCTCATACTAGCTCTTGAATCTTTCTTCTTGTTTTCATAAGTCTTGCATTTTCATTGGGATCCATAGCATTTGTGTGTTTGAGAGAGCGCACCCACATCAATCTAAAAAGAGAAAATCAAAATGAGTGGATTGGGGTGCATTGTTTACTTACTTTTAAGCTCTATCTGATGTTATTTGGTTTTCTTTGTTGCTTGCTTATTTTCTTACATGCTTTTGAAATGATATATGTGCTGACCCGCTAACATTTGCATGTTTGAGCTTGCTCCCAACAGGTTGAAGGATTCCTTATACACATTCTGGCATGCCCGGTGGGACCCACGTCCCTAAATTTCTAAATTATTGTCTTATTTCTCTACAAAATTTTGCCCAGAACACAAATTGGCGTCTGCGTTTCACGTAGAGGCATCTGCGCAAACACTGGTTCTCACTGAACTACCGTTCAGCGTCTGCGCTGAACCAATATTTCCACCCTGCACTAGCGTTTCCGCCTGACAGACTTAGTTTGAAAGTTTACAAAACACAACCTTTTAATTTATCAAGTTTTTTGTCTTTCCTACTGGTTTTTGGCATTTCATCATTCTATTTTTTAGCAAAAATTCATTTTACAAGCGTAAATAATGCCAAATTTTTAAGGAGAACAAATCTTGATAATGATTTCAAGAGAAACTAGCTTTTAAGTTGTGTTAATACTTTCAAAGTGGCTAAATTTGATTTAATTAAAGACTAGAAAAGAAGAAAATTGACTTCACTTGTTGTCTTTTTGTGTTTGCAGGTAAATCGACATCTGTGTAAATGTCGGTTCATAAACCGACATCTGTGATTCACAAACTAGCGTCTGCGACCTGCATCAGCATCTGTGATCTGTAAACCGACGTCTCCGATTGGTATAGCCTTTTCTGGTTTTTCTGTGTTTTTTAGAGAATTTCCTGCTTTTTATCTTTTTTAGGCAAAAACCAAAATCGACATCTGCGCCCTAAACCGACGTCTGCGCTTTGTTTTAGTGGGATTTATCTTGAACTAACAATTGTGAAGTGTTTCTTGTGTTTTTAACGCTTGCCAAAGGATAAAATAGAAACTACTAACTGATTGTTTTGCAGCACTGTTTGTCAAAGACGCAATATTCAAAACTACTCACGTTTGTCTTACAGTTGCCTCGAATCTACATCGACCAAATGACCATGTTTGCATAAATATTTTCTAGGCACCTAGATTAATTAGTTAGATTTTTTTACTTAATCCTAAGTGAGTGTTAGGGGATTATGCTCTCTTCCCTTTTGGGAAGATCAAAAACCTAGACACACTTAGTGTTGAACAATTAAATCTTTTGGAAAGAACAAAGTGTGTCTTGCGTGTTTGTGGAGAAAACAATATTGGATAGGAGATTATGCTCTTTTCCCCTTGTGGGAAAATCAGAAATCCAGACTCCTTTTTATTGTCAATCTAGGTTACTATTAATCCTTTAGATGGGCCTACTGATTGAGGAAAAAATCTCCTAGGAATGACCCATGTGAGAATGAGGTGTAAGCCACACCACTCCAACTCATGTTTATCAAATTTAATCCTTAGGGTCAAAGCCTTGGGAGTCAGTTGGCATTTGAACTTATACTCGGCTCTCATCTAACTTAAGTGCGGCCTCGCGGTCTTAATCACGTTTACGTGACCACTTTTGTCAAGACACTCTATGGGGCTATACGCCTAAATTGTGCTTGCGCAGACATAGAGGATACAATCGAATGGAGATCCATACTAAACACTCTAGGCTTAGAAGCTACCCGGAACACCCCCGAAAGGTGATAATGCTTGTGCAAGGAAGATAGTAACTTCCCCAAGATCACTCGTACATTCATGCCACCCTAAGCATTTGGAACCTGATAATATGAGATCATGACCGGAGCCATTGCGTGCTTGGTGACGGTCATATTCTGATTAGCTCTTGTGTGTGTGCCTAAGTTTACGAGCAAGTATTTTCATGCTATGCCATTTCCTTAGGTAGTTTTTGTGCTTAAAGTGCTTGAAGAAATTGACAAATCCAAAACACAAACAAAATATCCAACATTCAAATTTGTCACGTGCTTGTATCCTTCAAGGTTGCTTTGTCCCTTGTCAGATTATTTTCAGACACATGCTTGTTATTTTCTAGTTTTGATTATGATGAAATTGGTTCTTTCCATAGAACAATCCTATTAAAAAAAATCAGAACATGATCAAACTTTTTTCCAGATTATCAAAACAACATCCTTTTGCGAAAATTTAGTCGTTTATGAGATATGTCCTAAGAACCTCAAACTATTCATCCAAGATCAAGATTCACTTATAGGACATGATCGATTCCAAGAAACACAAGAAGGTGAAAATCTCGTTACCACCCATGCAAAGAGAACAGAAAAACACAACCCAAGAGGCTACCAAGTACCAACACATTGTCGATTCTGTCAAGCAAGAAATCCATAAATGAAAACTACTTGAAAAAGTGATTTACAATAACAAGGTTGCTCGCTTCATGGGAAAATATCATCTAAACTCTACTTTTGTTGCAATTGAACAATATGACTAGTTGGTTTACCACAACAAACACAAGTTCCTCCTCTTCTTAAGCTCACTTAGCTTGCATTTTAGGACATCACTTAGGTTGTCATCTTTAGGAACACATCACACACTCATCCTAGCATGATCTTGCATTAATCAAAACCAATCCTAATCAGCCTAGCATCATCCTAATCATCATCCAAAGAATCCTTGATCACACACCTCACTTGGTATGGCATACCTTTTGGAGTTGCTAAAAACCTACATCTTAATCAAACCCCATCCTTGAATGTCCTTAAACTAAGCATTGTTTTAGGGTAATCCCTTTTGTCTTTTGCAACCTCATCACCTTGCTCAAAAGGTTAGTTCACATTAGCAAAGAATCTCATCCACCGAAGACCACAAGTCTGTCTTAGGTAGATAATCACATCAACTTGATCCTACACTAGGGAAAGCAACCCTAGATCCTTGCATACATCAAGTCATCCTTAATCCATAGAAGTGCATCCACCATCTTAAGCACATCCTAACCCTAGTATCATCATCCTTAGTTTCATAGGTGCATCCTTGCATAGATCTTGGATCTCATATTCCTTTAGGATAATCATTTCATGCCACCTGTCACACGAGCCACTAAGAAGAGGAAGAACATGGATCCTAATATTGCCGCTAGCTCATCTAATCCTACGACTGACAACACCAACACCATGGTCACTTATGCACCTCAGCCCAATGATCAAATCAAACATATCTGGGTAGACACTAATGAAAATCCCACTCTAAGTACCGTGGAAACATTTATCAACCATCCAACACTTGTCCACATGGTAAACGCCATGAGTGGACGTATCAACAACCAGGTACTCTCGAACATCCAAAAACAAGGACTTAAAATTTCACCTTGGATTATACCCACACTTGTCACACAACCTATGGCACCTCTAGGGGAACGTCCTTATCCCACTAGAAATGAATTTTTTGATCCACTACAATGAGCCTTACAAGTGGGAACTCTTCTCGCGCAAGTAGTTCATCCCTCCATTCCACCTTCCATCATACACACAATAACTACACCTACCTCGGGAGCCCCACCTCCTGATGCCACACCAGCAACGCAAACAATACCCCCCATCACTATGAAAGCACCTCCGTAGACCACAATTGCTCCTCTTTCACAAGCAATCCCAACATTTGTTGCAAACTTTCCACCACCACCACCACCAGTTAGCACACAAAAAACCGCTATTCCACCCATTCCTACTCAACCTGTTCAAAGTGCTACAACCAGTTCAAAACATCAAAGCACCCAAGTCTCCATGCCTATTCCACCTTTCTTCACCATAGGCATGCCACCTACCAATGCATATAACCAACCCTATTTCGCAAGGGTCCACTTTTCCCACTCCACCAACAACACAATCACAATGAATGCCAGCGGTTCCACCTCAAACGTTGTTCAACCCAAATCCCCCCACACTGCAACCATCCATGAATCCCTTCACCATACCCCAAATTCCCATCCAACCTATCCCACAGCAACCTATCCAACAACAACCTATCCAACAACAGCAGCAACAACAACCTATCCCACAGCAGCAAATCACCAATCCATTCACATCCCAAGCACAACAATAGCCAATAAACCCCTTCACAGTTGCACAACCTACTTTTCAAACTACACAGCAGCCACAACCCAAAATGCAGGGGTAAATTCCTTCATGGCACAACCACCACAACAGTTTGCTAACCCTTTTATCCAAACCGGGCAACAACAACAAACTCATCCCGCCAATTACATAGCCATGCCATCTTCCACTACATCACAAAAAATTCCCCCTCCACAACAAGTTCTCACTGGGGGCATTCCGCTGCAAAACACTTATGCAGGTGCACAACAAACTCATCCTTCCTATCCAACGCCGCAACAAATACAAGCATATTTCCACAAATTGAAGCAATCTTATCAGGCACTGACACGTCCTCCATTATAGTATTCCACTCAACCCTAGCTTCCACCACAGCAACCTATATACGTTGACTAGAAACCACCCTACCAAACACCACAATATCCCCCACAGAATCTTCCATATTCGCCATTTGATCCATATCAGGTACAAGGGAATCCTACAATCACGATCAATAATCCTCCTCCATAAATCAATCATGAATGGGAGGAAATGAAAAATGCTCTTAAGGAGCTAAAAGCTGGGATAGAGGCTAAAACATTCAAGTTTGAGGAAGTGTGTCTGTATCTGTTTGACCAATCCATCACTGCTATACCCTTCCCCAAACACTTTGAGACCCCAAAATTTGATAAATATCGGGGGAAGGGTGATCCTATGATTCACGTGAAAGAATTCTACATGGCCTGTCAAGAAGTGACCTATAGCGATAAATTCCTCATGAGACTATTTCCCAAAAGCTTGGGAGGCACCACTCTTGAATGGCTCTACAAAATCCCTTACGGCACAGTCTCTACTTTTGCAGGATTATCCAAAAAATTTGTGGCCCAATACGCACATAATGTCAAAAATGAACTCTCACTCCTTGACCTATGCAATTCCAAACAAAAGGGAGGAGAAAGCCTAGTCGATTATCTTCAGCATTGGCAAGGGCTTACCACAAGGTTGTCTTACCGACCCCCAGAGAAACATCTTATCAAAATCTTCATTAACAACCTTCATCCTAAGCTTTCCTATCACATGCAGATGAAGTATATACAAAATTATCACATCAGAATCAAGGGTATGGACCTTGAACGAGGCCTCGTAGAAGAAGGTACCATTAAGAACTACAAATAATCCCAGCCTGACAAACATAACAATGATCGATCATGATACTGGAACAAGAACAAGAATGCAGTAACAGATGGAGCCACTGACACCAAACACGTTCAGGTTGTGGTAGCTAGTCCTAATGCACCCACCTAGACTTATCACCAAGCACCACCAATGTATCCACAACCTCCTCCCATGTATCAGCAACCCGCTCTCATGTATCCTCAACCAATGTATCAACAAAACATGCACCCTCAAGGTGCACCCATCTATCTCCTCTAGGGACATCCTATCAACACAACTACCAAGGTCCTATGAATCAAATGAATGCTATATCAGTCCTGCATGGACAAAAAAGACCTTGCTCGTCGAATATGCCACAACACATGTTTACCCCTTTGGGTGAACCTATAGAATTCATCTTTCGCAAGCTGGTCCAAGCTAACCAAGTCGTGTATCCTAAAACACAGCCATTTGATGGCTCAACTCCTAAGCCTACTTGGTATAAAGACAATGAGTACAGTGAATACCACCGTGTTAAGGGACACACCACTCTCAAATGCACGAAGTTGAAACACTATATTCAGGATCTCATTGACCGCAAGGAGATCGAAGTGGATTCTCCTGCCCAATCATCGCCAAACACAGGCCTTAAAATTTATCAGAATGTATTCCCTAAACACACTTTCGGCACAGGTCCAGGCAATCCTACTCAGTCCTCTAATCAGGGAAAGGGTAAACAAGTGGAAAATGTCAATAGAAAAGATTATACCAATGCCTATATCAACTACGATAATCTCATTGGCTGCATATCCCAAGTCCAGTCCTCTGTCAATGTCATCCATGTCAGGGGTGCTGATAACCAATGCGCAATAACCACTCATAGAGGTAGGATAACAGTTGTAGGTGCTGGTCCCGCCCCATCTACTGGGACCCAATACAAAATTTTGGAACACCTAGGGAATACTCCAGCCCAAATTTCTATCCTGGATCTTCTCCGCACATCACCCATTTATGAAGAGATCCTCACTAAAGCCTTGCAAGAATCCCATGTTCCCAGCGACATCAACCTCACTGAATTCCAAAACCTTTTCAAACACCTATCTACATCCTGTGGGGTCTCCTTTAGACCAATAGACATACCCTCTGACAAAACCGATCATAATCTCCCACTCTGTATCGCTGTCATGGTTAAATATTTTTCCATCAAACGGGTCATGATAGATAATGGATCGGCCCTAAATCTATGTACTCTAAAATTCATAAAATAGTTGGGTTGTACTGAGGCTGATATAACAAATGATGTCATCACAATAAAAGCATATGACAATCTAGAGCGTACTTCTGAAGGCACCATAATTTTACCCATTCAAGTGGGCCTGGTTATCCAAGAGACATTATGTCATGTTGTTGATCTTGACTTTCCCTACAACATCCTCCTCGGACGCCCATGGATTCATTATATGCAATCCATCCCATCCGCCTACCATCAGTGCATCAAATTCCCATACAAAGGCACTAAGATCACCATCCACGCAGATCCCAAGCCCTTCACATACTACAATGCGTTGGAGACATCCTTTCCACATTCCAATAACTATCCTGGGATTGATATTGGCACCTCTATCACCAGCTCATCTCAAACCCATTTAGACCCAGAAAAAATCCTCTCTTCCACCTTGACCACGGTCAAGATCAATAACAAAGGTTGTGGTGAGAACACTTTATCTGATGCCTTCACAGTTGGAGCACTGCCGATTGATCCTCACACTCAAGGCTGCCAACCTAATCTAAGAAAAATAGAATCGAAGACAACCAAGGTACTACAATTTGGTTCCACCACTTTTATATCACAATGTATTTTGACTGGCCAGGAAATGACACCAAACATCAACCAATGGCTATATAAAGACCCACTACCCAAGGACACGAATCGCCTCAATTACTTCAAAGATAAGTACCCCACAATGCACAAACTGGTGACAGAAAAATGGAATTACCAAGGAGGTGGCCTTGGTTATGAAGAGAAAGGAATGAAAGATCCTATTGTACCTACCTGACTAGAAAAGCACCTGGGCCTCGGTATGGGCTTTGACACGACTGGGGGCACCAACGAGTTCATCAATTATTCCTCTTGTCGACCCCTGGGCGAAATCGCTGACATCGAAGATATCATAGAAGATAAAGTTGTGAGAGCTTATGATGATGTTTTTGACGATGAAACCTTCCTAGGAAATGCTATCCTACAACTACTTTCCATCCTCTTCATTGACCTCCCCCTCTGCCATCCTGAACTCATAGACTGGGACTAACCAAGTGTCGTACACGTTGACGAGTTCCAAAGTGAGGACGCACTCCTAAGCTTTATGGGAGCAATCGAGAAAAGAAATGACTGGGTGCAAGACTCACCATATGTCTACAAACTGGACCCAAAGGCATACTTTGGGGAAGAGGAGAACTTTAGCCACAAAAATGACATAGAAAATATAAATAAAAAAGAGAAAAAATGATCTCCTAATGAAAACCCCTCTGGGGCACTATCTGATCATAAAAAAGTAAAAACAAAGGGTGTATCCCCTGGTGAAAACCTCTCTGAGGCGCTAGAGGATGAATATTCTCCTCTTCCTCTTATCTGAGATTATAGGCCTGAATAGTCATCAATTCTCATTGAAGAAGCAAAACCTATCAATCTAGGTACCAAATAAAATCCCGCCATCACATACATAACAACATCTCTGATTGAAGTAGAAGAAAGTGATCTTGTCACTTTATTAAAGGAATCCATCAACAAGTTTGCATGGTATTACTCCCACATGCCGGGGTTAGATCCCAACTTGGTGGTTCACCATCTAGCAGTGGACCCAAACATCAAACCTGTCAAGCAAAAGCTCAGAAAGATGCATCCTAAAGTGGCACTACTTGTCAAAGCGGAGCTAGAAAAATTACTCCACGCCAAGATCATCTGCCCCATTGACTACTCTGACTGGATTTCTAATATGGTGCCCGTCTATAAGCCAGATAAATCAATCAGGATATGCATAGATTTTAGAGACCTCAATAAGGCATGTCCCAAGGATGGTTTCCCCTTGCCAAACATAGACATGATTGTAGATCTCACAACAGGACATGAGATGTTGTCACTCATGGATGGCTTTTTCAGATATAATTAGATCCGCATTACAGAAGAAGATCAGCATAAGACAACATTCACAACCCCTTGGGGCACCTTCTGCTATAACATGATGCCTTTTGGCTTAAAGAACATTGGGGCAACCTATCAAAGAGTAATGACTGTCATTTTTCATGACATGATCCACAAGATCCTTGAAGACTATGTGGATGATATCTTGGCAAAATCAGAAAAAAGGGAAGATCACCTGGATGTTTTGGAATGTGTCTTTGACAAAATTGGACACTACTTCTTAATTCTCAACCCTAAGAAATGTGTCTTTGGAGTCACATCAGGGAAACTCCTAGGATTTATTGTATCCAGACGAGGCATTGAAATCGATCCAAAGAAAGTGCAAGCTATCATAGAGATGCCTCCACCAAAAACACTCTGATAGCTATGCAGCCTCCAAGGAAAGCTACAATCTGTGCATCACTTCATCTCTCAGCTAGCAAACAAGTGCCAACCATTCACTCATCTCCTACAAAAAGACAACACATTTAAGTGGGATCCTCAATGTCAGAAGTGTTTTGACAAAATCAAAGAATACTTGGCTAATCCACGCATCTTGGTACCACATGTACCTGGTCGACCACTCATCCTATACATTTCTGCTACTACTATAGCACTGGGGGTGCTCCTCGCTCAATTGAATTATGAAGGCAAAGAAAGAGCTATTTATTATATCAGTCTAACTTTAGTGGGTTATGAGCTCAATTACTCTCCTATGGAAAAAGCATGTCTGGCAGTGGTCTTCGCCACTACATGCTTAGTCACACAACCAAGCTCATTTTAAAGGTGGATCCTCTCAAGTATCTACTCTCTAGGACTACACTTACAAGTCGAATGGAAAAATGGGTTATGTTGCTAAGTGAATTTGATATTCAATATGTTGACAGAAAAGCCATTAAAGGGCAAGTCATTGCCAATCAGCTAGCTGAAGCACCATTGGTTGATGCATATCCTTTAGTCACAAAATTTCCAGATGAGCATTTGTACATGATAAAAGAACAACCAACATGGCAACTCTACTTTGATGGGTCCTACACAGCTCATGGCGCAAGGGAAGGAATACTTTTTGTCACACCTCAAGGTGACTACATCCCCATATCATTCAAATTGGGATTTCCCTGCATGAACAACATTGCAGAATATGAGGCACTAATTGCAGGACTTTGCATGGAAATAGAATGGAACATCACAGATATTAGGGTTTTTGGCGACTCCCAACTCATCATCAAACAAGTCTTGGATGAGTACCAAACCAAAGATGACAAATTGATGCCATATAAGAAAATGGTTGACAAGCTGAAAGAACATTTCCTCCACTTGTAGATAACACAAGTACCATGCTTACAAAGAAAATCTATTGATGCAATGGCCACAATTGGCTCCCTTCTTGAGATTCCTCAGGAGTCTATGCAATATGAATTCTTGGTTGAGCAACTACATGCTCCCTCTTATGATAATGATGAATCGAATCACGTATGTGTATTGGTTGGTCCCCAGTCCCCGTGGTACCACGATATCTAAGCTTACCTACAAAATGGTATCATATCTCCCCATCTCACTGCAAATCAACACCAAAACTTTATCCGCAGAGCATCTCGTTACACCCTCGTAGCCAATACCCTTTATCGTCGAGGTTATCACAATGTGCTCTCTAGATGTCTAGATGAAAATGAAGTCACCCAGGCTTTACAAGAGGTACATGCTGGAATCTGCGGTGCCCACACAAGTGACATGGTCCTAGCCAAGCAACTTATATGTACAGGGTACTATTAGCCTACAATGGAACATGATGCTTGTGAGTTCGTAAAAAAGTGCTTACCTTGTCAACAGCATGCTAATCTGATCCATGCTCTTGCTTAGGACCTTAGACCTATTGCACCTACTTGGCCCTTCTCTTGTTGGGGTTTTGACCTCATTGGTAAGATTACTCCCCTCTCTTCTGAAGGCCACAAGTATATAATCATAGCTGCAAAGTAATTTACAAAGTGGTTCGAAGCAATTCTGCTCACATTAACTACTGGTGTCCAAATATCCAAATTCATCCTCTATCACATTGTTTTTCGCTTTGGCATACCCTCTACCATCTTCACAAATCACGGTACACCATTTGAAAATCAACACGTCAGTGATCTCTGTGCTCACCTCCATATCCATCACCGTTTCTCTAGTCCATATTTCCCGCAAGGTAATGGCCAAGCTGAGGAAACTAATAAAACCATCCTCAAAATCCTCAAGAAAGTTGTCAATGATACTGGTCATGACTGGCATCTCCAAATCAATTCTGCCCTCTGGGCATATCGCACTTCCTACCATTCTCCTAGTGGAACCACTCCCTACTCCCTAGTCTATGGTGCTGAAGTAGTCTTACCAATTGAGGTTGAACTACCCTCCCTCCAAGTATCACTAAGACGCCTGATTGATGATGAAGATTATCGGGTAGCACGACTCACACAGTTGGATCTCCTAGATGAAAAGCACCAGCAAGCTTATGATCACTTGATTGTTTACAAGAATAGACTCAAGCAAAACTATAACAAGAAGGTCCACCCATGCTAGTTCTAGGTAGGGGACCTTGTGCTGAAAGAAAATCAGAAAGTGGGTACTGATCGGGAAAAGAAAGGCAAGTTTGAAGTCACTTGGCAAGGTCCATAAGTTTTCACTGCATGCTTCGGTTCTGGGGCATATCAACTCTCTACCCCAGAAGGGGAGCCATTAAATGATCCTATCAACATCATTCATCTCAGGGGCTTCTATGCCTGATGAATGGTTGTTCATTCTAGTTATCTGAGAAAATCCATAAAAAGTGTAAAAAGTCCTGAAGAAAGCACAAAAATAATGGAAAACAGTCCTAAAAAAAAAATAAAAAAAATCAAAAAGTTAGAAAAATGAAGCTGAAAAAATGGTTGTCCCATTGAAAACCTAGTAAATAGGCACTTGGGAAATATCAAAAAAATCAAAAGATCCAAAGAAATCAAAAAGATCCAAAGAAATCAAAAAAGAAAAATAAAGAGAAAAACTTTCGTCCAATGGTGAAAACTTGGCAATCAAGTTCCTTGGACACATATGGGTGATGAAAACCTGGAAACAGGCATCACACATAATGGACCATTCCATTATCTATCAAAATCTCATTTCCTTCCATCACCAGCACCATCTCCACATTTCCTATATTCCCTGGGTGTTCGCATATCATACGCACTAGTCCGCAACGATCTCCCTATCTCATATCCTGAGCTTCTGTACATATAATATTGTATATTGTTGTCCATATGTTGTACTATTCATAGTCCTATATATTGCTTATGTCTTGAGTTTCTCCTTATCATACATAGGTTCTATAGTTTGCTGGTAGTGCGCATTTGATCAATCAACTTGGTAAGTCCCATCTTTCTGGAAATGAGTCATGAGGATGTGTCCTTCCTCTCGTCAACTTAGATCTAGATTATCGTCATCTTTGGGTTCTCATGGGATGTATCTCTCCTCTTGAACTAAACAATCAGAACATTCACCTATCACGTGCATCGAAACAAGTGATGTAATCAAATCTTGGCAACAACCTTTTGTATGTAATCACTATAACTAATCACTTGTAATTAATCTGCTCGGTTTGATCCTGGTACATTCGTGACACATCCCATCCTCCTGCCATCATGCTAACATCTTGAGTCGTCATCCTGCTAACATTCCCTGCCCGAACCTCCATAGTCCACCCGTCTAGTTTATCAGTTGATTGTGACACACCAAAAATAAAAATAAAAAAATTTTGAGACTCAAATGCCATAGCTTGTTCAACCTCAAAACTCATCGTCTGAGCTCTTTAGTCGCACTTTGCATTCCTTTGCTATGGATTCTTTTGGGGATTGAAAGCAAGGAAATTGATGCAGAGAACAACCAAAAGAAAATCCAAGAAAAAGAGAAGGATGATTTGCTACTCAAGGTGTCATTAATTAGATTCATTTTAAGATCATTTAAGGCATATTGCATTGTTAAATTCATTTTAAGTGCATTGTTAATTCATCTTGCATAATCAATTATTTTAGAGTCATTTTAGCTTGCATTGTTAAGTTCATTTTAGGTTCATTATATCATCTTGCATTGTTAAGTTCATTTTAGGTTCATTATATCATCTTGCATTGTTAATCCATTTTAGGTTCATTATTAATCTTGCATAATTCATTTATTTTCAGTTCATCTTGCATTCATCCATTTTAATCATCTCACATATTTACAACTTTTAGATTCATATACCATTTTCATAATTAATTCATTTAAATTCATTTTAGTCTTGCATTGTTAAACCATCATTCATCTATGCATATTCATAAAACATCAGCATATATATTGCATACATCATAAAGGCACATCACATCCTACATCAACACACGTCATTACATCACATACATATAAGCACCATCCATCCTGCATAAGTCATGCATCATATATACATAATTAAGTCATCCATATACATCAAATCCTACAAGCATCAAGTATCAGTAATCATATAGTATGCATCAACACATCATATAAATCATACATCATAAGCATTAATAAGAGTCCTCATCATATATGTATAATGTCTGTCAATAAAATACATCACGTGCACCTCAGTGCCAATATACATGTATAACCTCAAAAATTCAAAATTATGTGTCATATAATCCTCTAAGGAATCATGCTGGTGGTTGTGATGGCTCACCTCCCTATGCTGGTGGTGGACGTGGTGGCATCCCCACTGATCCCTGTGAGTTTGATGTCCGCACTATGCTCTAATAGTACGACCTCTCTAAGTAGTCACGTCTCTATTCCTCAAGAACAAGCTAATGATAGAGTGCTTTGTAGTGGGATGCCTCCCTCCCTGCCCTGGTCACATCCCTGTGGGCTGCGAATGCCTCTGCCACCACCTGTCCTACCCCACCTGCCATAGCTGCCTGTCGAGTGATGTCACACTCAGCCCTGTATCCCTCTGCCCGTCATAGTGTTGCATCCCTCTCTAAGGTCAATGCAGAAATCTACTCTATGGCCTGATCCATCTGTAAAGTCAATATATCCAACTGGCCTGTGAGGGTATCTATCTCAGCCCGTAAGTCCCCAGCATCCTACGTCAGGTCCACCATCGCAAACTCGCTTGAGTTCACCCTACCCTGAAGAGTGTCAAGTGCACCCTCTTCCCTATCCACCTATGTTGTCTTGACTATTAGTAAACCCTGTATCCGAGCTATCTCTACATGTAAGCTAGCATCAGACACCACCGCCATGTCTAGTAAACCTCGCAGTCGGGTGCACTCAGTCTGAAGGCTATCTTGCTCTGCGATGACAGTATCATGTGTCTCCTATGCAATGTACCCTATGGGTGGCCCCTATGGCCTCTGTACCTATGGTTGCACTGGTGGTTCCTACACCTAGTCCTATACCTACACCTATGGCTGCACCTGTGGTGGCACTGGTGGTGCCTGGTCCTATCCCTGTACCTATGGTAGCCCCTGTGGCCCCTGATCCTGTACATGGGCCCCTGTGCGAGGTCTCACTCGTCTCTGCAACCTCCTCCTTTGGCCTGATACTAAGGTCTCTGGGGCATCCCTGATCTCGATACCATCATCTATGTCTAGGTCCCCTATCGGTTTCTCATGAGCACCCACCTGAGTTGGGTTGGTCAGCCTAATTGGTGTGTGTGCAACACACCATGCTGCGTACTCCGGGGTCATTCCCGCATCTATAATGTCCAACCGCACCACAAAGTTGAGCCGTTGCATATCCCTCTAGGATTCCCTCACTATGAGAGCATCTGTATACCTGCCCCAAGTACCTACCTCCCTGGTGACATGAGGATGTAAGGCATCCTCTGCCACCACTCCCTGTTGTAACCCAAACTGTCGCATGACCCTAGACGGTCTGTATCTCTCTATCTGGTGGATAGTCCTAACCAGAAGAAAGCAATTGGTCTGAACATAAGAGAGGTATAAAAAGTCCTCAAATCTGTCCTCTACTCCTACTGCTCAACCCATCGCCCCCCATGGCTTGCACAACCTGTACAGGGTCTAGCAGAAAACCTTTACCTCGTCAAGAAGTTGTCTCCAGTATCCTGTCTGCCCAACAGAGGTGTATCTTAGAGGGAGCCTGTATCTGCAAGCATAAGGCTCCCCAGGCTAGCGTGGCTCCCTGACCCTTAGTGGTCGGAGCACTGCAATATGCTCCCAAGCCCACACTAACAACAGAGTAACCCCGGTCCCCATGTTGCGTGCCTCACGGTATGCAGCCATGTGTAAATCATGGTATAGCTGTCCGAGGAAAACATACCCCCAATAGTAAGAGGTCCCCTCCTCTAGAATTTGAGCTAACGCCCATGACCAGCCCATACCAAACCCATGTCCTGCCAGGTCCGCTAACATGCGTCCACCAGTCAATCCTGCAATATAGAGGGCTATCCACCTCAATCTCCTATCCACTGCTAGCTGCCATGGCATCCAGGTCTGATATGTCGAGATTTGCCTCATCGGCTGCCTGAATGCAATCTCCATGTAGTGTTCGTTGTCCTCCAACTTGTATCTAGGGATTGCCCCTCAGATAGGTATCCGTAGAATGTGCCACACATCCTCCAAGGTAATCATCGCCTCTCCTGTAGGCATGTGAAAAGTGGTCATGTCACTATGCCACCACTCGATTAGGGCGGTCATCATACCATTGTGCGCCCATAGCCTAGGCCAATGGGGTACATAGTCTAAACCAGCCACTGCTAATAGGCCCCAGTCATCCTTTGTCAGTTGCAACTCCAACTCCATAGTAGGAGGCCAATGCTCCCGAGATCCCAATGGTGGGAACTGCTCCTGCAACGATTTCAGAATCCACCATGTCAGTCACCTTTTCTTCTAGTCCAAATCTAACCCTTCCCAGAATGGGGCATTTTGTCCCTAGGTCTTATGTCAACCCATCCCCAGCCCCCGCCAGGTCCCTCCATTTCCTTCCTTCTTGACGTTTTCCCTTTTAGGCGCAAACGTCGGTTCAGCTGAAAATGCCGATTCATGTACCGGCGTCTCAGCCTGCTTTCCCGCAGACCGGTATTTTCAAAGACACAGGTCTGGGTCTGGCATCTTCAAAGATACTGGTCTAGCACTACCATTTCCAGAGACGCCGGTTCAAGAACTGACGTCTCCAGTCTGAAACCCTTTTTGCCCCCATTAATGACTAACTACCCCCCCAAAAGTAATAAATGACTTCAAAGCAATAAATAAAAGGTC
>MU226853.1:1811342-1855013 GCA_018584345.1 Thuja plicata | reverse complement strand
CTCTAACCATGTTTAATGGGTGATTCCTAACCTTTTTAAGGCTAATGGAATGCTCACCCACATGGGAAATTTCTCTCCAAAATGGGCACCCATTCCTCTTTAATTCCCTCTTACAACTTTGTCTCCTATTTTGAAATATTGAGCTACTCAATATTAATGCCAATTTTGACTCAAAATTGGCTATCTTTTCAAATCCATGTGTCTCCTATGTGGCTCTTATGTGGATGCCACATAGATTCCACTTCATCCAAGCCTCTTTCTCTCTCCAAAAACTCTATAAATAGAGGCTTTCTCCTCTCATATTTTCATCTCTCAATTTGCATTGTTATCATGCTAGAATTGTCTTAGAATTTCATAGTTGTTTTTATGCTAATGTTCTTAGATGCTAGTTTCATGCTTTCCATGTTCAAATCATCTTAGAAATCACATGCTAGGTTATAAATTGGTGAATGAATCTTAGTTTCTATATTATCATATGCATATCATCTTCATTTCCATAGCTTAGATTATCATCTTGCAAGAAGATTTGAGACTAGTTCCTCATACTAGTTCTTGAATCTTTCTTCTTGTTTTCATAAGTCTTGCATTTGAATTGGGATCCATAGTATTTGTGTGGTTGAGAGACCACACCCACATCAATCTAAAAAGGGCAAATCAAAATGAGTAGATTAGGGTGCATTGTTTACTTACTTTTAAGCTCTATCTGATGTTATTTGGTTTTCTTTGTTGCTTGCTTGTTTTCTTACATTCTTTTTAAATGATATATGTGCTGACCTGCTAACATTTGCATGTTTGAGCTCGCTCCCAATAGGTTGAAGGATTCCTTATACATAGTGTCCTTTGGTT
The DNA here is from genome assembly GCA_018584345.1 of Thuja plicata. Classification (NCBI taxonomy): domain Eukaryota; kingdom Viridiplantae; phylum Streptophyta; class Pinopsida; order Cupressales; family Cupressaceae; genus Thuja; species Thuja plicata. Next base: position 1,854,167 of record MU226853.1, on the reverse strand, counting down.
TTTCTTCTGCCTTTTAGTTTTTAAGCTAGACATTGCTAGCAAGCCTTATTCAGTATTTCAGGATTTCATCCTTGAATCGGCTCAATTTATACGTGGACCCCACTACTTTTCACCATCAGTTCATAACCGCAAGGAAGGATTCCAATGAACCAATCACTATGTTCAACTATCATTTCCACAAGATGCATCAGGAATTAGAGGCTCCCTATACTGTACCTAAAGCAGCTACCATACAATTTTTCCTCAAAGCCTTGGACCCCTTCACTTCTATCTTCCTAAGAAGGCTCCCATCTATTGATAGAGACACAATGGGCAAGTGTACAATGAATCCATAATGTTCACACAACAAATGGATCAGCATGGAGGAGGAAACTTTGGTACTCTACCTACATTGGGTAATATTGTTGCTCCAAATCAATTTTCAGCCATCAATCAAGCTCTGGATAATCTTACGCATTTGCTAAACCTAATTCCAATACAACCACTCACTATCCCACCCCCATCCATCACTTATCTTGGATATGAATCCCATAAACCATGTTGTTTTAACAACGAATCGTGCCTCCTAGTGAGTTGGACAGGCACTTGGTCTCCATGTTGGACGTCGTAAAAAATACTTTTTCCCAACTAACCAATGAGCTCACTAGGATGAAGCTAAACCCATATTAAAACCAAGGTGGATACCAACAAGAACCTGCTACTCCAAACTCTTATTCTCATAATCAAAACCAAATTTATAACACCTATGGTAACAACAACAACAATAACTCACTGGATAAACTATTTGGGCGACAGTGACCCAATAGGCCTTGGAATACTCAACCCAACAATGGAAGTGTATCAAAAGATAATGATGAACTATAACTGGTTGCGTGTTTGAAAATGATAAGTTGATGATCACCGAGCTGTAGAAAGTAAATGCAAGACATTAAATCTGTTAGTGTATTCTATTTTCATTGATGTCAACTTAATATGTTATGATTTATCATACACATTGTCACAACACTTGAAGATCTAAAGAGAAATTTTTTTTGTCATCGGTAAAGGTATACACCGAGTAATAGGATTACCTGAGAACAATGAACCCCGAGAAATTCACAGTGTTTCTCGATGGAAAGTCAATACCAATAGAAAGTGTTACCCAAGAGACACAGTGGTACCCAAGACTAGTGTTACCCGAGATCAGTAGTACTCAAGAAAGTGGTACCCGAGATAGTGTCATCGAGCAAACTAAGAGTTGATGACCGAAATCAACTAGAGTTAGAAAATGACAAAACTACTTAGCTGGCAGAGCTATATTTAGAGTTAACTAATTGATTGCTTTATTTCCATCGACCAGTAGAACTAAGGATAAGAAGAAGATTTAAAGCTAGTTTTATTCATAGTTGTTAAGGAGAAATATACAGAATAAAACTAAAGCAAAGCTTTAAAGATTAAAGAAATGCATGGAGGGATTAGTAGATCAAGAAGCAATCTACGTCAAGAACAAGAAAGACAAGGAGATTGAGTGGCTAAATCATGTCTATATAAAGAGACAAGTAATTCATTATGAAAAGAGGAATGTTGAGTATAATTCTGGTGAAGACAGAATTCTTCATGCAGATCTGATCATAGAGGCTGAAGAACAGAGCTAAGACAGTTTACAGACACCGAGCAACAGAAGCAAGAGCATTCACCGAGAAGAAAGAAGAAAAAAGGGGAGCAAAGGAGTTGAAGAGAACATTGATTAAAGAGGTATTTTTTGGACTAACAATAGATCTTAAAATCTGCAAGTTAAAGTTGTATTATTGAACAAATCATTTACTGTTTCAGTTTAACCATTGATTCAGAAAATCTCTTAATTGAGTGGGATTTAACCATCCTTATTGTATTGAGATACTCAAGAATATCAAAAGGTTTTCATGTTGACAACATAGTGAATGCTAGGTCAAATGATAAACTATTAGTTTTGAATCTTCTAACAAGGTCGCACTTAACAGTGTGTTTGTAACCTTTAACAGAGTTGGCTCTTCATCGAGCTCACTTTAGAAGAGTGAAAATTTGGGTTACCATCCCAAGCGGTTTTTCCCTTAACAGGTTTTCCACATTAAAATATAAGTGTCAAATGTGTATATGGTTCATTTCTTTGATGTTTTTCTTTACACATTACCAAAACTGGATTGGTCAGTAAACACTAAGTTTAATTTTTGCTACTCGGTAAAGGCTAGGAAAAAATAAATAGTATATTCACCGAGTAGTATATATTTGATAAAATTACATAAGACACACATCTTGAAGGACTAAAAGATAACTAGAGGTTATTATATTTTTTATATAAGTTTTTTTTTTATTATTGGAATTATTTTTAAGGTCACTGATTCACCTCCCCCTCTCTCAGTTATTCTAACAATTGGTATTAGAGATTTGGTGCTTGGAAGAGAGTTTAAAGATTCAAGCTAAAGATCACAAGATGAGTAAAAGGGATGTGTCTATGTTGAACAAAGACAACTTTGCATCATGGAAAAGAAAGATAAGACTCCATCTATCAGGTATTGGAAATGATGTTACACAATACTTAGATACCGAATATGTTGCACTGATAGGACCTCTGACCATTGATCAATTGAGAGAGAAACATGAACACAATTCTATGATGATAGAACTTGCTTCTTCACTATTGTATGCTGAATTTGAAGATGTCAAAACATGCACTATTGCAAAGAAAATGTGGGACAAACTCAAGCTAGTACATGGAGGAGATACAAATGTGCTGAGAGCTAAAGCTAAAAGACTAAGAGGAAAGTTTGATGACCTAAGAATGAAAGAAGGAGACAACATCACTGAGTACAGTAGAAGAATCAAAGAGGTTGTTAATTATATCTGTGGAGTAGGAGGAGTACTTGAGGAAGATATAGTGCAAGTATAATTCAAAAACCCTTACTACCTGTTTATTCTATTAGAGTATCTGCAATTCAAGAAATGAGAGCAGTGGAAAATAACAATGTTACTCTTGATAGTTTGATTGGTAGACTTATTAAATTTGAGATGAACAACTATTACAACAATGTCTTACCAACTATTGAGTCTGCATTCAAATCCTCTCTGAAAATAAGTAAATCAAGTCATAAACACAATATGAGAAATGATAGTGAAAGTGATAGTGATGAACAAGAACTTGATGAAATTGAAGCACTAATGGCTAGAAGATTGCAAAGAGGTAAAGGAAGATACAAAGGTAAGTTACCATTCATCTGTTTTAATTGCAAAGAAATTGGACATTATTCTACAAGATACCTCAATAAGAGAAAGGATGAAAGAAACAATGACAGACCTTATGAAAAGAAGTTTGACAGAAGTGATGACCGAGACTATAGAAGAAACTGACACTCTGGTAGAAGAGATAACCAAGACTACAAGGACAAAGGCAAGAAGGCTTGTTACCTAGTTGAAAACAAAGATGAAAATACTGACACCGATTGTGATGAGGATGTTGAGGTAGTATTCGTTGCTATGAAGGATGATTCAGATGAAGAAGAAAGGTATGTTGAAACTACACTTATATCTAAAGTTAGAAAAAATGATGTCTGGATTATTGATAGTGGTTGTATTCACCACATGAATAGAGATAAGGAAAAGTTTGAAACTTTTGAATATTATAATGGTGGATCAGTTAGGATAGGTAATGACTCACCTTGCCCTGTTAAAGGAAAAAAAACCATCATGTTGAATAATCTGATCAGATGTGAAAATGCATATTTGGTGAAAGGACTTAACTATAATCTATTGAGTGTTTCACAGCTAAATAACATAGGACATTGAGTTTCATTTGAGAAAAAAAAGGCAAAGATCTACAATGGAACAGGAAGGTTGATCGGTACTAGTGAACAAACAAAAGGTAATCTTTTCTATCTTGATAATATTGAGACCACTTGTTTGTTGGCTATAAATGAAGACATTTGGTTGTGGCTAAAAGGTTATGTCATGTGAATTTTTACAACATGGTTAGGATAACCAAGAAAATAAAAGTAAGAGACTTACTGAGCATGTCAAAACCCGACCATGTTATGTGCAAGAATTGTCAAAAAAGGAAAAATGACAAAGTCTAGTTTCAAGAGAAAAACATATACATCTAATGCTATTCTAGAGTTAGTCCATACTGACTTATGTGGACCCATGAGAAAAAGAGCTATTATGGTGATAGATACTTCATTCTATTTGTTGATTACTATTCTAGGATGATGAGTGTCATGTTCTTAAAAGAGAAATTAGAAGCATTTAAGATGTTTAAATGGTATAAGGCTAAGGTTGAAAAACAAAGTGGAAAATAACTTAAATTCTTAAGATCAGATAGAGGAAGAGAATTTATTTCTAATGAATTCACTAACTTTTTTAATGAGCATGGGATTACAAGACAATTTTTTGCACCGAGAATACCACAGCAAAATGGGATTGTTGAACGAAGGAATAGATCAATTGTTGATTGTGCCATAACACTGATGATTGAAAAAGGAATCACACAAATATTCTGGAGAGAATTTGTAAGTATTGTTGTCTATACACTAAATCAAGTTCAATTGAAGAAAGACACCAATAAGACACCTTATGATCTATGGTATGGATACACACCAAATGTGAGTCATTTTTGAATTTTTGGAAGTCAATGTTATATCTTGAAAGATGATAGAAATGGGAAACTTGACTCTTAAAGTGATGAAGGAATATTTCTAAGATTTTCTACCAAAACAAAAGCTTATAAATGTCTTAACAAATCTTCTAACAAAATCATTGAAAGTGCAAATGTTAAAGGGTAAAAGCACAAAGTTGTGTCACATTTCAGGACCACTTATCAGGGCAACTAAATTTGAGTATTTCTAAATAAAAATTATTTTTCATCAAACATATGGTCTAGCTAGATTCATTCTAGCTAAGCTAGATAAGTGGTTTAACTATTCCAATTGGAAATGTCTATTAAATGCATGTTTTATACCAATTACCAAAGAAATAAAATTATTTCATAAAATTGATGTTTCAATAACCCCTACTCTTTTGAATACATCAATATTTTTAAAAAATATTAAAAAATACCCTTTTGTAGAGCTCAGAGTCAAGATTATTTTCATATAAAGTTTATAGTATTTTGATTAGATCTAATATATTATAATTTCAAAATACAACAAGTAGGTATTTTAACATTCGAGAAGATGTTGCTTCAAATAAATAAATAAAATAGTAAATCATATCAAAAAAATTTTAAATTTATATTTAACACTAGAGGAGAGAGTCCTCTTCAAGGTTATGTAATTTTTTTTTGAATGGTGTAGATTTGATAGGAGAAATTTGGTGGGAGATGAAAACTATTGATTTCAGATAAGTTCAACTTTGGGCAGTTATAACGGAGAAAATATACATTGAAAACCAATCTTGCTTCTTTTCTACACTAGCTATACATTTTATCTAACATATTTTGAAATTAGAGGAAAAATAGATTATTTACATTTACTTTTTTTGTGGGAACTAGACCCCATATTTTCAGCAGTTTTCAACAATTGAAAAATGGACTTCAAAAATTAAAAAAACTATGTCAATTCTTGTTCAAAAAAAATTAAAAAATTTTAAGCATAAACTTCATCCATTTTACACATTTCATCAATTTACATCATCCTCAAATTCTAAATACAAATTCCACTTTTTATGTCGTTAAAGTTGAACCGTTTGCATGTTGTGGTCCTTTTCCTTTATAAAAGTGTGACACAGGTTTGTACTTTTACCCTAAAGTGGATGAATTTGCTGAGAAAATGATGAGGAAAGAAGAAAGGAACCAGAAGATTACAACAAATTTGTCTACATTGATGAACCTGACACCTTTCCTGAGCAACAATGTAATTCTACCGAGTGATAGAATAATGCAACCGAGCAACATGTTGCACACATTGAGAATCAGGACAATGCTCACACTGTTGAACCGAGCGATGAAGATCAAAATGAAGGTCAAAATAATAATCAGAATGATGAATATAGATTTGAACCTATACTTGCTAGATATGTCAGAAGACACCATCCATAGGACCAAATCATAGGAGACAAAAGAGCTGGAATGAGAACAATAAGTAAGTCACTTAACACTAGATGTTTGATTTGTGATTTTGAGCCTAAATCTATTAATACTGCACTTTAGAATCAAGAATGGGTCAGTGCAATTAATGAAGATATCGAACAGAATGAGAAGAATAAAACATGGACATTGGTACCTAGATCGAGTGACAATAATGTCATTGGCACCAAATGAATTTTTAGAAACAAACTGAATGAGAATGAAGAAGTCACAAGGAACAAAGAAAGACTGGTATGCAAAGGGTATGCACAAGAAGGTATTGACTATGGAGAAACCTTTGCAGCTGTTGCTAGACTAGAAGAAGTAAGAATTCTAATTTCTTATGCTGCTTTTAAAGGATTCAAAGTATACCAAATAGATGTAAAATCTGCATTTCTGAATGGAATACTAGAAGATGAGGTATACATTGAACAACCTGAAGAGTTTGTTGATCCTAACAAGAGAAACATGGTTTGTAGACTACACAAACCCTTGTATGGATTGAAACAAGCACTGAGAGAATGGTATGAAGAACTTCACTCTTATCTCATTAGTATTGGATTTGTTAGAATAAGTGATAACAGTAATATGTATTTGAAAGGAGATACTTGTGATAAGATTCTGATTGCTAAGATATTTGTTGATGATATCATATTTGGAGGTAATGATATGCTATGCAAGTCATTTTTTGATGAAATGAGAAAAGAATTTGAGATGTCAATGTTCGGAGAGATCAAATTTTTTCTTGGTCTATAGATTCTACAAGAGGATGTAGGCATCTACATCATACAATCCAAATACGTCAAAGAAGTTATGATGATATTCAAGATGGAGGACTCCAAACCAGTTGGAAAAAATATGGCAACTAGATGCAAATTAACAAAGGAAGACAAGACAACCAAGGTAAATCAGACCTTATATAGATCTATGATTGGAATACTAAATTATGTTGTACACACTAGACCAAATATGGCACATGTAGTTGGTATAGTTTCAAGATTCTCTGCTAATCCTAAGGAATCACACATGACTGTTGTCAAAAGAATGCTGAGATATCTGAAGAATGTCGAAGACTATGGTTTGTGTTATAATAAATAAGAGAAATTTGAGCTACGAGTTTATACTGATGCTGATTGGGTTGGAAACATAGATGATAGGAAGAGCACAACAGAAGGAGAATTATTTATGGGTGATAGACTTGTCACATGGATAAGTAAAAAGAAAGGATGCATATCTCAATCAACTGCAGAAGAAGAATATGTGTCTACTGATGCAAATTTCTCTAACATTGCATGGATCAAGAAATTGTTGAAAGGTATGAATATAGAAATTCTTGACCCATTGATTATTTATTGTGATAATACAAGTGCTATCAACATTTCCAAGAACCCTGTGATGCATGTTAAGACAAAGAACATAGCTATTAAGTATCATTACTTGAGGGAACAAGTACAAGAGAAAGAGGTGATACTGGAATATGTACAATCTAAAGAACAACTAGAAGACTTATTCACCAAGCCATTTCCCAAAGATACATGTTTGAGTACCTGAGGAATAGAATAGGGGTCTGACCCTTGTCTACTAGTCACTAAGCTGACTTGGAGGCTGCATCAGCCTACACATTATCAAAAGATCATTCATGTTGATGCAAGCTGAAATATGGACTGTAATGATACATTAGTACAAGAAGGTACTTATTTGAACCACAAAATAGAGGTATTGTTGGCTACTGCATAGTTTTATTATAGATGGAAAGATATATTCATGATATATTTATGTTTTCCATTTTTGTCAAAGGGAGAGAGATATCAAAGAGAAGAAATTGTCAAAAGGAGAGAAATGAAATATCCACTAGGGAGAAGAACATCAGTCAAAGGGAGAGACAAGATCAGAGAAAGAAATTTCTACAAAGGGAGAGAAAGATTCAAAAAAACAACCATCCATCCAAGGGAGAGAATTGGAGAAATTTAACACTGCATATCTATCCAGAAAAGAGAGAAGAGATTCTATAAGAAAGGGAGAGACAGGATCAGAAGTTGTTACATCTATCCATTAAAGGGAATAAATAAAGGGAGAGCACTCTAAAAGAATGAAATCTAAGCTAGAAGAGATTACCGAGAGTCAGATATTTGTATTGGTTATAGAACAATAATGTTGGTAAGATATGACATATTTCATATTGTGTTGATATTGTGTTGCCGTCAATGCCAAAGGGAGAGATTGATGAACTATAACTAATTAAATGTTTGAAGATGATAAGTTGATGATCACTGAGCTACAAAAAGTAAATGCAAGACATTAAATCAGTTAATGTATTATATTTTCATTGATGACAACTTAATATGTTATGATTTATCATACACATATTGTCAAAACACTTGAAGATCTAAAGAGACAAAGTTTTTGTCATCGGTAAAGGTATACACTGAGTAATAGGGTTACCCGAGAACAGTGAACCCCAAGCAATTCATAGTGTTGCTTGATGGATAGTTAACACCAATGGATAGTGTAACCAAAGAGACATAGTGGTACCCAAGAAAAATGTTACTCAAGATCAGTAGTACCCGAGCAAGTGGTACCCAAGAAAGTGTTACCAAGCAAACTAAGAGTTGATGATCGAAATCAACTGGAGTTAGAAAATGACAAAACTACTTAGCGGGCAAAGATATATTTAGAGTTAACTGATTGATTGCTTTATTTCCATTGAATATTAGAACTAAGGATAATAAGAAGATTTAAATTTAGTTTTATTCACAGTTTTCAAGGAGAAATCTAAAGAATAAAACTAAAGAAAAGCTTTAAAGATTAAAGCAATGCATGGTGGGATTTGCAGATCAAGAAGCAATCTACGTCAAGAACAAGAAAGACAAGGAGATTGAGTGGCTAAATTATGTCTATATAAAGAGACAAGTAATTCATTATGGAGAGAGGAATGCTGAGTATAATTTTGGTGAAGATAGAAGTCTTCATGTAGATCTGATCATACAGGCTGAAGAACAGACCCAATAAATTCTCCAAACACCGAGCAACATAAGCAAGAGCATTCAACGAGAAGAAAGAAGCAAGAAGGGGAGAAAAGGAATTGAAGAGAACATTGATCAAAGAGGTATTTTTTGGACTAACAATAGATCTTAAAATATGCAAGTTAAAGTTGTATTATTGAACAGATCATTTACTATTTCAGTTTAACCATTGATTCAGAAAATCTCTTAACCGAGTGGGATTTAACCATCCTTATTGTATTGAGATACTCAAGAGTATCAAAAATTTTTCATGTTGACAACATAGTGAATGCTAGGTCAAATGATAAACTATTAGTTTTGAATCCTCTAACAAGGTCGCTCTTAACAGTGTGTTTGTAACCTTTAACAGGATTGGCTCTTCACTGAGCTCACTTCAGAAGAGTGAAAATTTTGGGTTCTCGTCCCAAGTGGTTTTTCCCTTAACAGGATTTCCACATTAAAATATAAGTGTCAAATGTGTATATGGTTCATTGATTTGATGTTTTTCTTTACACATTACTAAAACTAGATGGTTGGTATACACTAAGTTTAATTGTTTCTACTCTGTAAAGGCTAGGAAAAGATAAACAGTATATTCACCGAGCAGTATATATTTGATAAAATTACATAAGGCACACATCTTGAAGGACTGAAAGATAAAAAGAGGATATTATATTTGTGATATAATTTTTGGTTTGATTATTGGAATTATTTTTAAGGCCACTGATTCACCCCCCCCCCTCTCAGTTATTCTTACAGATAATGCCAATGTGTATGAGACCGCTGATATAAATTTTGTAGGAACTACAAGCTCATATCAAGATGACCCTTGGGCATGGAGGCAACATCCAAAATCAGCCACATGAAAATTATAAAGAGCCCCTTGTTTATTTTAATTCAATGATGTTTGACTCTTATGAATCTGAAGAAGGAGAAGTTTCTAGCAATGGACCACCGGAGGCGGAGTTCATTTTTCCATTCCAGAAGAAAAGAGAACCCGAATACTCCAAAGTTCATGCCTTTTATAATCACCATAGGAGCCCATATAATTAAAGAAATTGAAAGGAACCTTTGAAAGATGGTATTCCCCTAGGGAAACAACCAACACCATTAGACCCATGAGCCAGCAATAATACCATACCACAAAAGGGTTCGAGTGGTTCCACTTTATCCCCACAAAATGGGCCCACTATGAATAGAAACCCATCTTGGTCAGTTGATAAGTATAGTGTGGTTGAAGAAATTAAAAGAACAAAGGCTAACATCTCAATGTTTGACATGTTGCAAGGTTGTCTGTCGCAAAGAGAAGAACTCATGAAATCCTTAGATCACTCTAGACAAGATACAACAACCAGTCATGCTCTCTATATGTCAAAGGTTAGGAATGGTCCCTCAAGTGACCAACAAGGTGGTAATACAACTGAACAAAACAAAGATCAAGGTGATTGGTGTGTTGAAAGATGTACACATCCAACTATTTGTTGATCAAAGAGAACAAGAGAATATTGGACATTGTTGACATTCCAGAAACTTACAGAATGCTATTAAGTAGAGAATGGACTAAGTATCTAAGAGGATGGCTCTCCACAGATTTTACACAGCTATGGTTACCCTGAAGGGGACTAAATAATTAGATCAAGATTGATGTTGAACCCAAAATCAAGAAATTGATCATGGATTACAGTGCCCCAAATGAGGTCTTGTTCACCCAAACTAACCTAGGCATGTATCAAGTGGACAACGTTCTTATGTTCCAAATTCAAGAAACCAATGATGTTGATAATAGTCTTTTGTGAGGTCTACAAGAGTTTCACCTTGATGATGAGGTCTTCTAGGGTTTTTTCAAAAACATAATGATAGTTTTGAAACACTTGGGGCGTGATGCAGATCCCAGCATCCTTTTATTGTTAAGGTATTGTCGGTTACACCAGTTGAGCCACTTAGAGTTCACATGTGCAAGCTGTCAAGATGAATTATCTAGAGTGATGACCCAAATTAACCCACCTACCAAGCAAGTTCAAAGTCAGGGATCAGACCATAAAAATTTTGTACTAGACACCTTTAGCAATAATACATTGAGTGGATGTAATTCTCCCAATCATACCATTCAAATGAAGATTTAGAGTGAAGGCTCAAAATTAGATGGTAAAATTCCCACACCCAATGGACATAGTGATTGGATTTCTTCAAATGATGGTGCCTTACCGCCCTACACAAAATCCAAACCTACTCAGGATATTAGAGATACAAGTTCTTTTGGAGCTGAAAATGTGCAAAGGGAAGGTAAAGAGAGAATGATTTCTTTAGATAGAAAAGAAGGTAAAGGTTTAAAACCAGAGACATCAGAAACCTAACGCAAGTTTTAGCCCAAAGCGATCTCGGCCAAGTTGCACCAAATCTAGAAACTATGTTGCAATGGTTCCAAGTGTAAACAAGGAGCTGGGGCAGAGATCGAATTGGTTAACCTTAGATGTAAGTCCTTCTATGCGGCGTATAGATTGAAATTTTTCTGTACTGACAATATTGAAAAATATGAAGTACTAGTTTGGGGCCTTCTCCTTGTGCACGAGAAGGGGATCAAATCTTTGGTGGTGGAAGGTGACTCATAGTTGGTTGTCAACCAAGTTTGCAGCCAGTATTCTTGTAATGAAAAAGGTTGATAGCATATAGAAATAGGGTATGGGATTTAATCAAATACTTTGTTGCATTCAATATAAAGTATATTCCAAGGAGGAATAATGTCGTGGCTAATGCACTAGTAGTGTTCGCCAGTTTATTGCACCCTATGGAAAAGTCCAAACTAAAAAAGTTCTTAGTTGAACTCATATCCTCCTTAGCAATCCCAGACAATATCACAAATTTCCACGTCTTCCAATATGACCAAGACATCCTTGAATTCATCATGAGCGTAGGGGTGTTTGAAAAAAAAGTTATTGATGAAGAATCAGAGGGAACAGATGAGCAAATCGAATAAGAGAAAATTGAAGATCAGGGCGTCATAAATGTAAGAACCAATTCCATTACCCTAGGGGATGGTGGAATTAGAAGGAATTTTTGACAAAGATAAAATAGCCACAAGAAGCCAACCAGCATCAACTCCAAGAGGAGATGAATGTGAAATACAAAAACCTAGACACAAAGGATGACCCAAGGGAAGTGCACATTGGGAAAGTTGGTATTGAAGCTAAGAATAAAAAGAATGGTCCAATTCCTCACTAAGTACCGATATGTTATAGCTTGGAGCTAAGAAGAACTAAATACATACAAAACCTTATTCATCACACATAATATCCCACTAAAGCTAGATTGTAAACCTTTCGTACAGTGGTAGAGGCTAGTAAACCCAATGATGGAGCCATTAATACAGAAAAAAATTAAAAAACTGTTGGATGCCAAGATTATCTTTCCTATCTAATATTCCATGTGGGTTGTGAATTTGGTTTTGTTAATGAAGAATAGTGGGGAGATCAGGTTATGCGTAGATTTTTGAAACCTGGACAAAGATTCCCAAAAGGACAATTACCTATATCCCTCTTTAGATGAGGTGTTGAAAGTAGTCAATGGGTCTCAGATGATGTCTTTCCTAGATGGCTATTCGGGCTACAATCAGGTGATGGTACAAGAAGAAGATCGACTAAAGACTACTTTTACCATCAAATGGGGGACATTCACTTATCACTGAATGCCTTTCAACCTGATAAATGTTGGAGAAAAATTTTGAGTAATGGACACAACTTTCAAAAGTATAGTTGGGAAATGCATAATCATTTACATGGATGACCTCATTATGTTTTCTAAAAACTAAGTGGATCACATATACGACCTACAGAGGGTTGTTCAAAGATGCATGAGATACAACATATCCCTCAACCCAAAGAAATGTGTGTTCAGAGTCATAGAGGGAAAATTGTTGGGACACATCATTTTTTAGGCAGGGATAGTGATAGACCCTGAACAGGTACAAGTCATTCTTAAATTAACCCCACCAAATAGTTGAAAGGAACTCAAATATTTCTTTGGGAAGATAAACTTTGTGAGAACATTTATCAGCAGCTTTGTAGAAATCATAAAACCACTGAACAATATGCTAAAGAAGGACGCCAAGATCGAGTGGAATCCCCCAGTAAAGAAAACATTTGAAGAAATAAAGACCATCATTTCCACGACACCCATCTTGGTCAGCCCAGATTACACCATGCCCTTTAAGCTATACTCTTTTTCTTCTGAACACTCATGTGTGAGAATCCTCATGCAAAAGAAAGATGGAAAAAATGAGAGGCTAATATTATTTATGAGTTTCCCTCTTAAGAATTCTATAGTCAGATATCCAGATTTAGACAAGCAGTCTCTTGCCTTGGTCAAAGTGGTGAAGAATTTTTGGCATTACATCCTAAGTCAAAAAAAATTTGGCATAGTTCTGGATGCAGTGGTAAAGTCCTTGTTGATGCAAAATAAATTAGATGAACGAAGAGGGAAATGGATGGAAATTTCACAAGATTTTGACCTTGAGATTCATTCTATGAAACTAGTAAGAGGTGAAGTCTTAACAAAGATAATAGCCAAGTTAGAAGAAGGTTTGATATGTCAAACTTACACAGACCAAGGAGTGATCTCAGACATATGGTATCAAGATGTGTTCCACTTCCTCCTCCAGAATCTCTACCTAGAAGGATTAAACAGCTCATAGAGAAGAGCCCTAAAGATTAAGAGTAGTTATTATATGTTGAAAAATGGTCAATTATACAGGAGCAATTATGATGGTTTTTACCTAAGCTGCTTAGACAGACAAGAAGAAAAACAAGTCCTGGCTGATTTTCATGACAAATATGGCACAATCCATAGATCCACTGAAAATGTCGCTCACTAGATCCTAAGAGCAAGATACTATTAGTGTGCTTTATTTAGAGATACAAATGAACATGTGAAGTCTTTCCATACTTGCCAGATTAGCGTTACCCATGAAAGAAACCTAATAATGCCTCTACAACTAGTATATGAGGTACATCTATTTGTCCAATGGGACTTAAATTCTGTTGGAACCATTAACCCACCATCCTCTGCAGGTCACACATATATCCTGACAGCCACAAACTATTGCACACACTTAACAGAGGTGCATGCATTCAAGAATTACACTACTTAGGTGGTAACCAAATTTGTGGAGGAATGCATTATAACTAGGTTTGGAATGTCATTTTACCTAGTATGTGATAATGCACCCTCACTTACCTTTGTTGAAATCATGCAATGGGATTTCAAAAATTAGGTAATTCTAAAATTCTTTTCCAATTATTACCTGCAAGGAAATGGTGTGGTAGATTCTACAAACAAAAATTTGATGATTGTAATCAAGCACCTCCTAGATGATAATCCTAGGAATTGACATACACAACTAAATTACACTTTATGGGTCTAGTCAAAATAAAGAACACCCTAGGGACATCCCCTTACCAATTAGTATATGGTCTGGAACCTATTTTTCCAATGAATGTAAAGGTGTCAGTTTTGAAATTCATGGATCAGTATGTTGAAGGTGAGGATAGGGTGCAAATACAACTCAAGAACCTCCTCAATTTGGAAGAGAAAAGAAATATGGACCTTGAGCATGTAACAAAACATAAGGCTATTATTAAGCGTTGGTTTGAAAAAAGAGCCACTATTAAAGCTTTCAAGATTTTTGAACTTGTCCTCAAGTGGGATAAGGCAAGATAAAAATTGGGCAGCCACACAAAGTTTGAGGGACTGTGGACTGGTCCTTATCAGATAGCAAAAATTTTGGGAGAAAAAACTTTCAAAATTAGTACCCTAGATGGGGAGCTGGTCCATTTCCAGTCAATGGATAGTTTCTCAAGCATTAATTTGGCTCTTGAGGAGAGGGCCACCCCTTTGCCTTGTATATCATAATTTTTATTTCTATTGTTTAGTTTTTTAGTTTTCTCCTTTCTGTCGTCTTTTGCTTTCACGTTTTTCCTCTTTTGGGTCTTTGTCTTGCTGAAGGGGGGAATCATTTTTTTGGGGCATGTTCTTGATGAGTGGTTCATCCCAACTAGTCTCTGATGAGAGGTAGAGTTATTTCTTAGTCAAAATCTCCAGGGAAATGAATCTTGCAAGAAGTTGCACCCAGGGATAAAAAATGATGATACCTTTAATCAAAAATCAAGGTGATGTTCAACACTAATTATCCTAAATTGTGGAATACATTAAGGTACGACACTAGAAACATTGGTCTCTCAGGTAGTGGTTAGTTAGAGTCAGCACCAAAATGTTGAGTTGGGTACCCACCAGTCCCAGAACCCTTCTCCATCAACACGTGAAACTAAAAAAAAAGAGTAAGGGAAGAGAGGATAAAAGGAGATGAATGTGAAAGAAAATGAATCATTCAAATCAATATTTGCTACAGTGATTAGAATCTTATACCGAGGTATCACAGTCTAAGAGCTACCTAGGTTTATCAAAATAAATAAAATAAGGACATTCAAAAGGTAGCATACTCAAAGCACAAGTGGCCCGAACTGGTCACTAGTCAAGAAAGAAGAAATAAATCCAAAGAAAGAATCCCCCAAATATCTCAGCTTCAAATACCATCGAAAGATGGATAAGGGTGACTCTAGAAATCTCTACCAAGGCTATAGATGCCTGACTAGGAGTAAAAAAAGGTTTGATTGGGACTTGGGGGAAACATTTTTGGAGCTATGGATGTCTGACTAGAAATATAGCTTCTCCTAGGAAGCCCTTGTCAACATTGTGAAGCTTGGTTTTGGCCAATAGTTGTCTGAGTTATCTTTGGCAAAAGGTTGAGGGAGTGAACACACAAATGCACACACTGGAAGAAATGACAAGAGACTTCAACTTTGAGAGTTGGTGAAAGAATATTTCCACTAATTGTCCTTATCTTCTTTTTATTGCAAGACTAGTTTCTGGTAGTAATTTCCTGATAAAGAAATGCCTTGGTCATTCATCCTTTTGTTGGGGCTATTTTTTGTGGTTCCACAACACACCCCAATTTAGCCACTTGGCCATGGGTCCCCCTTCTTTTTTTTTTTTTTTTGTTCCCTTTTATCCTTTGGTTTTCTTCTATCTTTTAGTTTTTAAGCTAGCCCTTTCTAGAAATCCTTTTTTAGCCTTTCGGTGTTCTAAGTATCTCCAAAAGTCCGAAAGGCTGAAAGGTTGAAGTCACGTGTAAAAGTGAAGTCTTTCAAAATTTTGGCCGCTGAAACCCTGACAATGTGTGACTCATGTTTTCAGGGTTTTCAGTCTCCAAAATTGTGAAACCCAATGATGACATCATCAGGGTTGGACATCTTTAAAACTGCCAAGGGTTAGTCTTTGTCTTCATTCTACATTTTTTCTCCTTCGAACTCAAACTTTCTTCATGTCTTTGATTCACGAATTTTTTTCTCCTAGTTAAGTCGGAGCTTATTGTGTGATTCCTTCTTCTCATAGAACTTGTTGTTATTTTCTTCTTGTGCCCTCATGTTTGCAGGTAGGGTTTCGGATTTTCTCTCTTTGTTGGTTTTTCTTTTTGTTTCATGGCTTTTTTTGTTGGGGTCTATTTCTAGGGTTAGGGTTTTGGTCCTTTAGGTTGTTTATTCTTTATTTTTGGGTATAACTCAACATTAAGCCCTTATAGTGTCTAGTCTAGGTTTTTTGGTGTGTTCTGTTTCTTGGTAGTTCACAGTCCCTAGTTTTTGGTCTCTAAAAGGTCAAAAGTGATCAACTCAGAAAACCATCAAAAATAGCTAAGTCAAAATGTTAGACTTGTCATACTTTCAGCTTCTGAAGATCTTTGCATCCTTTGTACACTGAAACACCAAAGACAAAATTGGTCCAACACATTTCTTCCTTTTGACCTTTTGGCCTCTGACAAATCATTCCATCTCAAAAATACTAAAACACTAAAACTAATCTTTCAATCCTATTATAATTGCATCTTTTCCCTTTCGCACTTTCTCACATTGATTTTCCTTCACGTCTTTGCACTTCAAAACTATGAAACCAAGAATTCACTAAACCCCATCTTTCAACCTTTCAAAGTATAATTCTGTCTTTGGTTTCTGAACCTCTGAATGTCTGAAAATCACAACTAATATTATTCCTAATGGTTTCAAAATTCTAGGCTTGATTTTATGGGTTCTTTGAGATTTGCTTGCTTATTTTTTAGTTTTTTTCAATGAAGTTTGTTGATAGTTGTATGTTTTCTTGCAAAATGCCAGAAAAGATAGTTGGATCACCAATGAAGTACCTATTCAAAGGGTATCATGTTTCCTCTAGGTTCGGGAACCTCCATAGAGAGGTCACTGATACTGACATTGGGAATGTGGACTGGAATAATTTTCTCACCATATATGCCAACCCTAATGGAAGATCGGTTGATTGCATTGCTCTAGTGCTTTCAAGTCTAGTAATTGTTGCAACACACCCAGTGTCTTTCATGTGCTTAGATCTCATCACGAATCTCACATAGTACTACATCCCAGATGAAAGGGTAGTGAAGAATAAGTCTAGATGCATTGTTTTGTACATTAGGCCCAATAACACCGAAGATGTTTTCCACTTACCAAAGGGGGTTGATAGGTTTTATGACTTCTCTATAAGGAAGGGCTTGGATTGGTTTGGGAGAAACACCCAACTTTATTATGAAGTTGTAAATGGGGAATACCTAATTCAGCCTCTCCCCAAGAGTAAGTTGGAGAAAATTGACAAGAGAAGGGGATATTTGAAGGATGATATCCAAACAACAATTACCATGTTGAGCAGATTGTATGGACTTCCCCAATCAATCCAACTTGAGCATTGGATGATTATCTTGATTGAAATAATTAGGGGGAGAAGATATAGATTTGATTTGGCTTCCATCCTGAGTGATAAACGAGATGAGAAGTTAATATCAGTGGAAAAAAATCCTCATTTCTACATGACTTCATATGTGGTTTACTTGTTGGCAGCCAAGGTAGAGTACCTAGGGTTATTGAAGAGAGGAGATTTTGGTCAACCAAAGGCATGGCCATTCAATGTGTACCTTCATCTAGTTTGAAAAAATAATATGGAAGACAATATCCTAGATTATAGGATTGTCAATGATGCCTTCATCTTTGCAATTATCCATTCTATTGAAGGTGATTATGCAAAGAGACTCTCGGAGGAGGCAGATGCTAAAGTCCAAGAAATAGGAGCTTATTACATCAAATTTAAAATTTTCACATACATCAGAGTGGAAGGGTGCACTCTAGAACTAAAGAAGCTCCTCTGATATCCTTCTGACAGGATAGTAATTTTGGAGATGACTTGGTAGATTTTTGATGCCTATGAGCACATCAAACATAAGAAGAAGCATTGTTGAGACTTCCCTCTGTCAATTGGTCCCCATTCTCTATAGGACATGAAAGTATGAAAGTCTCTTGCATTCGAGTGGGATGAATGTCCCTTACAATCCCTTAGGTTGGTCAAGACCAGGTTTGACCCTATTGGTACCTACATTAATATTATGGGCAGACATTACATTCATGAGCCTCAACTAGAGGATCACTGGATGAATTGTATAGATGACTATGAAGTCAGGATCTAAGACTATTGCATAATTTCCCTTGAATTTTCACAAGCTTCCCTATAGATTAGCATCCCACCCAAGGTATGAGACATGGGGACAAAAAATGTATCATATCCTCTATACAATGAAGACAAAGTATAAGCGAAAACCATCTTGAACATAGAAGTAGACAAGGAAGAGAATGAAAGTATTGATTTTAAGGCTAGGCATGTGGTGAAAATCATGAAGGGATGCATCAAAAGGCCATTAAAAATAGACCCCATGGAAATGAAGCCACAATTGGATCCACCCTCTAAAGGGGATAAGAAAAGGGGAGATAGGGTAGTAATTCCCAGGTTTAAAGAGGTATCCCTTCATAAATCAGAAACAATGTACAAGCATGACCGCCTAGTAGTATATGTCTCAAATCCAAAAGATAAACTAGAAAAGATGGGAATGATTGGTAGTATATCCCCACCTCCTGATTAATCAAAAAGGTAGGATACTAGTAAAGGTCAGTCTTCGACTATGAAAGTTACTGGACCCTGGGCTACCCAAGAAGGGAAGAGGAAGGTATAAAAAAGGAAGAGATGCTCTGTATATCTCTATAGTTGGAGACCTTGCAAGAAGAAGAAGAAGATATACCTTTAGCAAGGAGAACATGATCGGGGAAAACCACCCTCAAAAGAAGAGATCTAGAAGAATATGTATCGATGAATTTAGGGAAAAGAGCACAAGAGGAACAAGGAGATCCTCAAGATTCCCTTGGTCCTCACAAGTTTTATATCTTTGACTTTTAGAATCTTACGAGATTTAATGATCAAATGAGAGACCCGCTTGATCACACTACCGAAGTAAATATAGAGGTATAGGTATCATTGGTACCATAGGTTACTCTGACCCCTCCTCCATCTCAATTCACTATTCCCACGGTTGAAAACCCACTCATGGAACTAGACTTAGGGGAATAAAATGGATATAGAAATGCCTTTATCTATTAGGGAGTCTATAGACATGGAGAAGGAGGTAGAGGTACAAGTTACCCCGGGGCTCCCAAATATTTAGACCTCACAAATAGAATAAGGAGATCTTCCAAAAGACATGCTCATAGACAAGGAGACTAGAAAGGATATAGATGCTGAACAAAGTTCATCCACTCCACCTCCCACTCCCACTCCTCCTCCTCTCATCATTCCAACTTATGCACCCATGCCTCCTACTTTCATTCATTTTTCCACTCCTCCACCTTTTGTTCAAATCCCAACTCCTTCACCTTCTGCTCCCATTTATTCTGCAAACCCAATTAGCAAAGAACCTCTATCCAAAAGGTCAGCACCATCTTCATAGGAAAGGCAAAGACAAGTAACAGGTCTCTGGGAAGAAATATTTACAAGTTCGTCGAAAGATGTTGAAAATCCCCAAGATGAGAAGGAATCTACAAGGGAAGAAAGTACCCCTCCTCATGAGGAGGAACTTGAAGAGTCAAATACCAATGCTAGGGAGCAGCAAGAGGAGGCAATAGAAGAGGGGCTGGAGGAAGAGGAAAATTATGGGATAAGTGAAGCTTTGGAGAAGGAAGCCGAAGGGGAGAAAGAAATAGTGGCTCAAACTGAAGAAGAGACAACATCTATCCTAAAGATTGCCCCATATGAACTAGTCAATGCCCTCACTAAACCTGCATGGTTTAACAAGGAAATTAAACCAAGGAGAAGAGTTTACACCGAGGAGGAGGACACAAACATGGCGGTTTTGGGCCAAACATTCCACAAGGGTGAATCTAGCGCCCTAGCAAGAACAATTTCCTATGTCACTCAAGACCACAGGGGTTGATGGAAGGCACAAGTTGCAAAACCCATGCTTATGGAAGGCATAAGCATGAGTGAATTTGAAATAACTCTCAAAGACTGCACTTTCAAAGAGGTTTACCTAGGTGAACATACTAGGGAAGGGAGTAAGACATTGGCAGCATTGGGGTTGAAGAATGCCCTCAGATTCATGGATAGGGATGAGGCAAGGATAAAATCAATAACAGAGAAAAATAAAGCATTAAAGAGTTTCATTGTTAAAATAGTAGGTCTCATTGACCTAGACTTCTTGAAAGCCTCATTACAGGCCATATTAGAGAAAAGAACTACCCCGAAATTATCGATAGGTGTAAAAAATTCTTTCATTCAGGTATGTACAGATTGGAAGAATAATTTTGAGAAATTAGGAGAGAACACCATCATAAAAATCATGAAGCCTTTTAGAGTCATCCTCAAGGAGTTCACCAAATTGGTGGACATGATGGGAAAAGAGGAAGGATTCAATATTCAAATCAAAAGGTGGCAGAAGGTTCTTAGGGGCCTAAAAATAATAAGGAAGCAACGCTTCCAAATTTTGGTTAAAATGTATTAGGGATCAGAGCTAGACAATTTTGAGACCTGGATTAAGTGTTGGGATAATGGAAAGGGTGTGTACTGAGAGCAGAGGGGTTAATCAGTACCCTTAAAATTTTTTAATCAATACTTTGTAACCACTATTTTGTATTAATCGACTGAGTAGAATGCTTACACCAAACATATAGTATCACTGCTGAAATGTAAATGCATGTAAAATAAAAAATACACATACAAGAAGTTAAGTACTCATGACACTAGTATTTTGGTATCACAGATTACCCCTGTTAGAAAATAAAAATTGTGGTGGTAATGAGACCCAAAAAAGTTCACTACTACAGTAAATAAAGTAGCATGTTAAAGATTACAAAGAATAATCACTTCTGATGATCTTAACCTGATATGAGTAACAATGAGATTGATTAGATCTACCTCATGTGAGGATTATCCAACACAAAGTATGTGTTCACTCGGTTAAGAGATTTACAAAAACATGGTTAATTCTACTCTGTTAAGAGATTTAGGGGTCTATTACAATTGTTAAAGAGTAACATAAGTTTGATTTGAAACATATATAATTTCAATATTGTGGATATAGATCCATTGAGTACATATAAAACATATCACCTCAATGTGAATGATAATACCTTCTTCTTTGTTATGCTCGGTAGCCTTGCCTTAGTTCTAAAAACTAATTTCTGCAATGTAGTCTCTGCCCTTAAAAATCCCTTGTCTGATCTCTGATGTCTATAGTATGGTGGCTACTTGATCAACATACATTACAAAATTTGATATCTATACATTTACATATCAAACAATATGACCTAATAAGGGCTATATAATTACATCCTTACCCTAAGATCAATAGTGTACATAATTTACCTTGATCATCTACACATAGGAGACATAAACAATTAATGTTGTATCTTAGTAATTAATGCTCTCCTCAATCATGTAAACCATTATCTAGGTCGGAAAAAAAGTTGTTACATAGAATAATGTTCCATAACAAACTTTTATAAGCTTCTAGTACTCTTGATTAAATTTATCTCTCGGTGCTCAGTGTAGTCAGTGTATCTCTGTTATACTATTGTTCAGTTATGTTGTGTAGCTCGGTGTTGTCTACTGCTTGGAATAATATGTCTACTTGGGTATCACTGTACTCAGTTAACTCTGGGTGTGATCAATTCTCTTATTTAACTCTGCACTTCGGTGAATATACCAACTGTCATGTTTGTGACTCTATTACCGATTGTCCATGTTGAGTGCTTGAATACTAATGACAACTTCAATGCTTAATTGGAGTAACATTCTCCCCCTTTGGCATTAGTATCAAAAACTTAGTACTATATATAATATACATGATGACTCCCCCTTTGTATATGCTCAGTAAATGTATATGAACTCATCCTAATTATAGTATCCCCCTTTACTATATATATACATATGTTTCCCCCTTTTTTGAAAATAATGACAAAAGGAGTATAACTTACAATTTGTCAAAAATGTTAGGATGGGCATTCTTGAGAGTTTCCAGTAGCTTCTCCCATTCCTCTTTTAAATTCTCTAGGGTTAATAGATCTAATTTGATCTAATAATTCATATCCTATATTTTATCTATTACTAACAATTCTGGGGTGGCAAACAGGTTCTTTTCCAATGTCACATTTTTCTGCATCATGACCAAATGCGGTAGCAACGTTGCCATGAGCTCGGTTAATTTTTCTCTTATTTGCTCCTCTTCTTTCTATAAGTCTATTCTCAACTGCTTGTTTTGGAGAACATTTTTGTAATTCATATGTAATGCATGTTGCTTGGTTGATAGACTATGTGCACTATCCTTAAGATCTTGATCTATTTTCTTTATCTTTTCACTAATCTGAGTAGTGAAGTGATCTAGAGTGCATAACTACTATATAATTTTGATGGATTTAGATATGATAGTTTCTATTCCATTCACAAATTTAGACAGAGTTACCTTATGGACTACCACTGCTTGGTTGATCTTCTATGTGACTTTGTCTTGTATCTTCTTCTTTTCTCTTTCTTCTAATTTCTGCTTGCATCAACGTTAGGTTTGTTAATGTCCTTGGTAAGTAGTTCAATTTGATCAATGATGGGGGTCATTTCATTGATGTCTAAGTTAAGAAAAACTTTTTGTAGGATTTCCTTGGTGGCTTCTAAGACTTGTGAATTTTTTTATTCTTTCCTTAACGTGTCCTGTGTTGCTTTCCTATTGCATATTTCACCATATTTCTTCAATGTTTCTGGATCAAGTGTTCTTGGATCCCATGCTAGAATTTCCATTATTTCATCTAACATAACTACGTCTTTTCTTCCTTTCTTCTTCTTCTTTTTCTTTCCTTGAACACTGAATGAAGGAGATAAAGTTAATGCTAATCGAGCCTTTTGCTCAGTTTTAGGCTTTGTTGGCTCGATACTTGGTGTGATGACTTGGTGAGGTGCTTCGGTAACAAACTTAGTATTGGTAGTAGAAGTATCTACTGTATTATCGGTGTTATCTATATTACCTTCACCTTTTGTTTCTATATCAGTGGTATCTTTTGGTGCAACACCTTGTGTTGTTCCACCACTATGCTTGGTCTATGTACCTTGCTTATCACCCTTATCTTTAGTTTTGTTAGTAGTCTTCTTGGGTGTCTTTTGTTGTGCTTCACTTTCAATTTCAATTGCTTGTACTAGAATAGGTAAATAGCCTAGTACATTAGCTGGGGTGACCTCTGATGTCTCTTGTTCATCCAGGGTCTTGGTTTCCCTGACTATCTCATCTTCCTTAGCTTTATCATTGGGATCACTATTAGTTATGTCATTTATTGTGATCTCTAGGTGACTCATATTAGTAAATATTTGAGGAATCCCATCTAGTACATTGTCAACATCTGCATCATCAACATCTATTAGTTTTGTGCTCGGTCGATCTCCCTCGGTGTTGACTTTGGATGCAATCTCTATTTCTTCCTCGATATCTCTGATTTTCTTTGGTGGGTTAAGAAGTTTATTCCATTTCTGTGTGCTCTCAATATCTACTTCCTTTAGATGTCCTTGTATAATATTAAGTGCTCATTCCTTCTTAGGAAATTCTTTGCCATACTACTTCATTATATCATTTATTTTCTCAACTGTGTAATCATCTTTAATAAGAGTGAAAGTTCCTTCTCTCATATGTTTCTCAGTTTGAAGTGCATAGGTCCATCTTGATGATATTTTATCATATAACTCAAAAATAAGGTAAGAAGAAAATTCAACTGGAACTTGTTTAAAGTTGATCATCATACCTATAATTGCTTCTTCGAGTTTGTCCTTGTTCTCAGTAGTAAGATCAGAATATGCATGTATCTTTGGATGTCCTAGTCATCCAGTTGTAATGATTGCTTCTGCAATTTCATCAATAGTCTGAGGTATCTTATTTTGTACAACCTTTAATTGATCTGGATTTTCATCAAAATCATCCTTGTCATCTTTATTTCTTACATATCTCTTCCATTTCCTCGGTGCAGGATTCTCAGTAGTTCCCTTCTATTTTCTGGTTTGGTATGTGAACTTTGGTGAGGGTCTTATGATCTTTGCAACACCTTTCTTCAAAGGTGAGGAATCCTTAGTCACTGATTGTGATCTGATCTATGGTGGAGACTCAGTCTTTATGCTTTTGCCCCTTTTGGCCTTAGGTTCCTTTCCATGTGCTTCATCTGATTTGATGGCATCAACATCATGTTTAGGTTCTTCATCTTGACTGACTAAGGTCTGTTCCTCAGTTTCATCAACAAAATTGTCCAATTCTTCATCTGTGATAGCAAATTTTCTCTTCAAAGTCTTCACAATTTTTGTCTTTTTCTTGCCCATCTTTTGAACTTGTAGACCAATAGTGATTCATGTTTGGGATTCATCAAATGTGCCAAATCTCATGGAATATTTATCAACAAGCTCATTCAACAAATTTTCAATAGCTTCAGATGCAATATCAATATCTAACTCATAATTTAATGGAGGTAGTCATGATGTCCTCGATTGAACTTTCTTGATTAAATTAAAATCGGTGTCTGCTAAAAAGCATATTTCATCTTTGTATTTATCTACCAATTGTAGTGGAATTTGAATCCTCTTTTCCATCCTAGCTTTAAACTTAGCAAAATAGTCATTCATGACTATTTAAAAATTTGTTCCTAAGCTTGTAATCATATCATTGATTTTCATTGTAATTGGTCGGTTGGACTTCCATTTAACTGTATCGATGGATGGAAAGAAATTTTGTAGGTAGAAGAATGTGCATAGTATTAGTGAACCAAACTTACATGTGTTTGATCTTGCTGATCTGATGATCTTCATATTTTCTCCAAATTGCCTTTGCAATAGCCCAGCGAGATCAAGTTGTAGTCCTTTCTTGACAATCTTGTATGCTATGTCAACTGCTCAAAATGCAACACTATTCATTCTTCTAGAGTGAAATATTTTGTAGCCAATGATATATACATTGAACCTCACTTCAGGATCACCGATGAAATTGATCTTCAAACCTCTACCATCCCATTCGGCTCATGTTAACCTCTCTATTTCAGTTCTTGGTGGGTGCCTTAGGGCTTTGGATTTGTCAAATATGGGATACCCTGTCACAAAATGAATAATGTCCTTTTTTATCTTCTTGGGATCATCCATCCATATCTTTCCATCATGTACATGACTCAGAACAATGTGGATCCACTCAGTCTTGAGTACCTTCTAGAAATTTAGGGCATTGGTTAACCCTTTAGCCTCTAAACTTTTGTGATCTTCCTTCAACTTCCCATCTGTGCATAGTGATTGATAAGTGGAAATAAGTTCAAAGTCTCTGATTTCACCTATTTTGCAGTGAATGTAGGCACACACATCTTGGACTAACAAAACCCCAAGCGGGATAGATGAAAACGTGCCTTTGTCATTTGGTTGGGCTACAACCTATGGATGAATCTTATAGTGGGGCTCTATGCAAGTGGAGTTCTTTACCAAAATAATCTTTTTATCCTTCTCCATCTTTACTTTCATGGTTCAAGATGTAGATACCATGATTTTAGGTTTAGGGCTTGTACAAATGATGTTGGAATAGCTGAGGAATAATAGAATGCGTACTAAATAACCTCTTTGTGCTTAGAATGTGCTTGACTCTCTGTAGAATGCAAAAAAAGATTTGCTGCAACTTTGTTCTCTTTTCTCTATTCTACTCTGTGATCACAGTGTGAACAAATGAATTCACGTTGATCAAATTTATATAAAATGACTTAGGGCAGTGCAATAAACGCTTTTCACCAACCACTCGGTGAACAAACATCATTCTCAATTACCACTGATAATACTTCATCTCAGTGAATGTAACAAATGCTCGGTTGTCATAGTAACTCAGTTGTCTCTTCACATATTTACCGACTAACAATTCTAACTTGGTACATATTAAATGACTCAACTTGATCATAGTAATAAAAAATATAATACCATAGTGCATCTTGATTCATGCTGATTTGGAATTTGTGCAATGAATATAGGAACTGATGTAAGATATAGCTTTGCAAGACATAGTTCCTTACCTTCTTATATTTCTTAGTTGGAGAAGGTGGAGACACCTAATCCATTTGATGAGGTGTCATCAACTATTTTCCTTGGTCCTACATTATCATTTGATGCTCTCCTCCACATTTGATTTTTGATCCTTACAATTTCCTTGATTGTATTACCATTTCCATAAGTGTTTATTTGGTCTGCACAATCTTTGCTTAAAAGACCAACTTTGTGACAGTGAGAACATGCCATACCAGAGTTTAACCAATTCCTAGACTTGGTTCTCCATTGTCTCATATAATTTTCTTCTATATGTCCATATTTACCACATGTTGTATAGCTACTCCAAGTGTTATAATCCCATGCATAAGCAATGGCTTGTCTTCTCGGTTGATTTACCTTTTCTTTTCCTTTAGGCTTCCATATTTTCTTTGTGTTCATCATGCATGCTTGTGATGTATGACCATGCATGTTGCAATTTTGACAGTATTTATCCATGTATGGTTTCTTCTATGGTTTTTTCAACTTGGGTCTACACTCATGTGCTTGATGTCCATGCTTATTACAGTTATAGAAAATACCATTAAATTTAGGAGGGTTTCTATGAATACCTTTTGCTTTTCTTCTGCAAACATTTTATGTGTTGCCTAGTTTTCCACAGTGATGGCAAGAGGTCTTCTTAGGATTTGGGCTTGAGTATACATTCCTCTGTTCAGCTTGATTTGACAATTCCCGTTGCTCAGTATACCCTAATCTAGCATTATTGTTCATTCTTCTTTGATAGTTCACAAATTCATCCATTCTCTTAGTGCTTTTTTCAGATCTCTTAATCACTTCATTATGTTGTTGTAAAATCTTCAATTGATTTCTTAGTTTTTCATTTTATTCTTTCAATATACCAATATCTTCTATTCTTCTTGCAAGTATAGTATTGACTCGGTTTGCCTCATGATTCATTGCAACCACTTGATTAGTGATCTCGAAGTAATGCTCAGTAAGTCTCAATATCTCAGATTCTTTTTCTTGTAACTTTTAGTCATATGTCTTATTTCATCAACAACCATGTTTCTATCTTGTTCAACTTTCTTTGCATCATTCAAGACTTCAACCATTCTAACCATTTGTGTATCTTGTCTGATCTGCAGTGCTTTCACTTGTTCAGTAAGTTGTTGATTGCTCTCAGATAGCTTTGATATGACTCCTTCATATTCATCAGATATGCTACCAGATTCAGATCCAGATGTGTCAAATGGATCATGAATCTCTTCTTCATGAGAATCAATCTCATGACAGTGAAGTGCCATGACCTTTCTCTTAATCAACATCTCCCTGAGTTTCTCTTTGGCTTCCTTGTATTGTTCGACATAGATCTGCAACTGTAACTTATGATTTTCAATAGTTTTATCAAGTGTATATCTTTCCATTGTAAGATCTTTTCTCTTCAGCGATTAAATCTTCAAAAAAAGATAAATATCTTTGATACCAATTGTTGGGATAATGGAAAGTGTGTGTACTGAGAGGGGAGGGGTGAATCAGTGCCCTTAAAAACTTTTAATCAACACATTTTAACCACTGTTCTGTATTAACCGAATGAATAGAATGCTTACACCAAACATATAGTATCACTTCTAAAATGTAAATGCATATAAAATAAAATATACACATACAATAACTTAAGTACTTGTGACACTAGTATTTTGGTATCGCAGAAAACCCCCTGTTAGAAGGTAAAAACAATGGTGGGGATGAGACCCACAAAACTTCACTACTGCAGTAAATAAAGTATCATGTTAAAGATTACAAAGAATTATCACTTCTAATGATCTTACCCTAATAGGAGTAACAATGAGATTGATTAGATCTACCTCATGTGAGGATTTTTCAACACAAATTATGTGTGCACTCCGTTAAGAGATTTACAAAAAGACAGTTAAGTCTACTCTATTAAGAGATTTAGGGGTCTATTACAATTGTTAGAGAGTAACAAAAGTTTGACCTGAAACATATACAATCTCAATATTGCTGATATAGATCCATTAAGTACATATAAAACATATCACCTCAATGTTAATGATAATACCTTGTTCTTTGTTCTTCTTGGTAGCCTTGCCATAGTTCTAAAAACTGATTTCTGCAATGTAGTCGTTGTCCTTAAAAATCCCTTGTCTAATTTGTGATGTCTGTAGTATGGCGACTACTTGATCATTTCTTGATCAACATACATTACAAAATTTGACATCTATACATTTATATATCAAATGATATGACCTAATTAGGGCTATACAATGACATCCTTACCCTAAGATCAACGGTGTACATAACTTACCTTGATCATCTACACATAGGAGACATAAACAATTAATATTGTATATCCGTAATTAATGCTCTCCTCGATTGTGTAAACTGTTATCTAGGTCATAAATTTTTTTTTACATAGAATAATGTGCCATAAAAAACTTTTATGTGGCCTATGGTCCTCTCAGCTAAAGTTGTCTCTTAGTGCTTGGTGTAGTCTATGTATCTCAGTTATACTATTTTTTGGTTATGTTGTGTAGCTCGGTGTTGTCTACTACTCAGTATATTTTTTCTGCCCGGGTATCACTGTACTCGATTAACTCTGGGCGTGATCAGTGCTCTTGGTTAACTTTGCACTTCAATGAATATACCAACTATCTTGTTTGTGACTGTGTTACCGATTGTCCATGTTGAGTGCTTGAATACTAATGAAAACCTCAATGCTTAATTGGAGTAACATTAAGGGTATAGATAAAATAGTTATGTTCTAAAAGAAATTCCTGGGAAAGGTCAAAAAGAGGCATGAAGGAGTCATGGTGTGGGTCAAGAAGACAGAGAAATTATTTTGTGGCATCGACCTAGACTTATATAAAGATGAGGTGAACCAAATTTTGTACATAGTAAAGAACATTGTGCAGTAGTTCACTAGGATTTTGGCTAGTGTCAACACCAAAGAAGACCTCCAATACTTGCTCCATTTCAAAGATGATATGCAAAGAATGATGGAACATGAAGAGGAAGTCAAGTTATTTTCCTCAAAATTGATCACTTTTAGGGAGAAGCAAGAACAACTCCTTTTTGATATTCAAGTTGTAGACTTTGAAGAGGTAAAGGAGATAGTTCAAAGACTCTGAAAGGCTCATCTACACATCCTCCTAGATTGAATAAGTGTTCAATTTTGGGACTTATTCAATTTTTTGGCAAAGGGAAATTTTGATACTTAGTCATTTGGCCAGATCAACTTTTTTGGCCTTTCAGTCTCCGAAATTGCAAAATTTCAGGGGTCCTCAATATCAACAGTTAGCTAATTTTCAGCTCTCCAATTTTTGGAGTAGAGGTTGGGGTTCAAAACTTCTGGGTCATTCTGACGTGGAAGTAATTTTTAGGAAGAACTTGTTTAAGATCAGATTGCATGCAAGTTTAGATTCATTTTGGTTTAACTAAGGGATATCAATCAGTTGTGCTCACATAGAGAATACAGGATGAAGATTCCAAAGTAGAAATCATGTTCTGAAATAGCACTTCAATTAAAAATGGTGGAGCCCCAGTTCTGATTTCTTGTTTCTTGGGTGGATTTGGCCAAGTTTTCATGTGTGAATAGAATGTAAATGGATTAAAAATCCATGCACCCTTGTTAGCAATCAGTTTAGGAGTATTTTTTTCTTGAGTAAGCTCTAGATTTAGCTTTATTTCGCTATTTTAGTGTAAATGAAACCCTAGTTTTAGGTTTCTTAGTTTGTAATTGAAGCACTATATATTTCATCAAAACAATATAATTAAGGTTTAATATTTTATGCAATAAATCTATATGTTGTTGGTGCTTCATTCAAGGTGTGATTATTCTACTATCTATGAGAAAGTTATGAATTTGTGCATGCTTGTTCATTTCTTTCAAAGAGACATTGTGTTTTATTGTGAATACATCTACAAATGATAAGTTGGAATTTGTTGTTTTTAATTCATCTTGCTGTGATGAATGATTGAAAAGATTTAAATTGTGTTTTATTGTGAATACATCTACAAACGATAAGTTGGAATTTGTTGTTGTTAATTTATCTTGCTGTGACAAATGATTGAAAAGATTTATTCAGTTGGTTTAAAGATAAATTTATCTCGTGTGTGCGTGAATTTAGTGGCTTCATGATTATATAGATTTATAAAATCTTGCATTGGGGATAAAGTTATTCAAAACATTTTATTGTTGAACATGGAATTGTGATCGGATCTGGTTCATATTTTGTGGGTTTTCATCTTTTTTATCATTTAATTCGCAAGCATGATTCAACGATGGTTTATGTCTGTTAAATGTTCATTTCAATAAATTTTCTTACAATTCTTGTCACCTAGTATATTTTGATCTTTATTTGAAATTGGTTAAAGTGGGAAATCATTGTAGGTTTTAAAGTTAGATTTGCATCATTAGGAAATTTATAGACATTAAAATTTGAGAAAAATACAAAAAATTATTGAAGATTGTTTTGTAGCCTGAAGTTTTAATTGTACCAGCATAGGCCTCCTTTTGAACATTCACATTTGTCTTCAACTCATTTTATCAAGCGGTTGTACCACAACCACATAGAACCTTGGAAATAACTTCATTATTCTTTTAAGAGAGGAAATTAGATCTGGAATTCCTAGCAATTGACTTGTGTGAAAACAATGCTCAATAAGTCTATTCAGAAATAATTCTCCAATGCATGTGATGGGAATATGTAATGTGTGAAACATCAAAATAGGTCAGATCATTTACCAATAAGTTCAAACACTTCACCAAGATCAGCACATGTCACCGTAGAAAATAAATTGCCTTAAGCAGGACCCAAAAGAGTGATACTTTATAAGAAAGATGGCCAACCACCTCAAAAGTAATGTGGTCTCCCAAGGATTATTCCCAATCAAAATATATCAAATTTAGATCATAATAATATTACATCTATGCACCATAATATTATAAATATCTGATAGGGAGGGATAAGAATCATCATTTTTCATAGATACATTGTATAGAAACTATCAGAAATCAACATGAACAATTTGATGAACTATAACTAATTGAATGTTTGAAGATGTTAAGTTGATGATCACAAAGACACAGAAAGTTAATGCAAGACATTAAATTAGTTAATGTATTATATTGTCACTGATTCCAACTTGATATAATCTGTATGGTCATGTACATACTGCTAAAAGACTTCAAAGAACCAATGAATCAAAGGCTATTCTATCAGTAATGCATAAAAGTCAAGTATTCACAAAGTGACTGTATACATTGATGGAGTGCACACCGACAGATAGAGTAAACCAATGAGAGAAAATTCATAGTGTCACCCCATGAGAAAAATCATAGCATTATCAATGAGCAAGGTCACAGTGTTACCCGATGATCAAAAGCATAGTGTAACCCAATGGACAGAATTACAGTGTTGCCCGATGGACGGAGATCCTGAAGACAACTAAAGTCATACGGATGGAATATTCAGTTGTCACCAATGAGAAAATAAAGTATTGAACGATAGAACAAAGAGTTTAGAAATGAAAAAATGCTTAGCTTTCAAGAGCTAAATATAGACTTAACTGGTACTTATCATTGTTTTAGTCGACAAGATAAAGTCGGAGATAAGTAAAGGATTTAAAGCTACTTAGTCCAGTTGGAAAGAAGATCTTGTTGGACTCAATGGGAAGTAGTACTAAGAGGGGAGGGGTGAATTAGTACCTCTAAAACTTTTAACACTTTACCCAATTTATCATTAGTGATCATTCAATTCTGATTTACCAACCATTACTATTATTCTTTCTTATGTAGACATTGTTTGTTAACAATCTTTACAATCATTAATAGAAACATTCATGAAATTAAAAAACACATAACACAAGATATGATATCACATAAAAATCCTATTAGGAAGTAAAAATTGTGGTGGGGATGGCACCCACAAAACTTCACTATCTGCAGAATGGAAGGGAGCTAATTAAGGCTTACAATTTGATCACTTCTGATGATCTACCCTGTTAAGAGTATTAAGGTGGAGACTTGTTAAGATCTACTTTGTTAAGAGCTTTAGCAACACTAATTTAAGTGTGCACTTAGTTATGAGATTTACAATAGGACAGTTAAGCCCACCTTTCTTGAAAGGATTTCATTAGTGTACTACACTTGATAAAATGAGTACAAATGTTGACCTGACTGTATGTAATCTACTATTGCTGATATACATATCCATTAAAGCTTTTACAATATTGATATCACCTTAAGTGATTGATGAATACCTTTTCTCTGCTTGTCAGTAGCCTTTATTTTGTTCTTGAAAACTGATTTGAATCTATTTGTGTTCTTCTGCATGAATTTAGTGTCTGGTCTTTAGTTTCTCTCTATGGCTACTTTCTTCATTGAACAAAAACTATTCTTAATGGGTCAAGCACCTATTTATACAATTTTTTGACCTATCTTGGAATTCATGATTTACAATGTTAACTCTCAGATCCAAGGTTTACAATTTGACCTTGATCTTTAGTTTGCATGTTTTAAAATAGTAAAATGAATTAAAACAATAATTATTACATTGCTTCCTCTACACATAATGGATTAAAAATAAAACCAAGAAGTTATAAATACAACTTCAGTGATTTATTTGACATGGAAAGTCAGATCCACTTTTTGCAGGATGTAACTGACTATTGGTTCTTGGCTATCGGTTTGAACTCGCAGCTTGTCAGCGTTCCTTAACTGAATTGTTCATTGGGTTCCCTATATCTATCGGGTTCCTCTCTTTGTTGTTTGTTAGGTAGCACTGTTGATACTTCGTCAGGTATCCTTATCTTTTTGTCATTGGGTAACACTTGACAGTGTTCGTCCGATAAACTTAGTGTTGGATAGTGTTGTGCCATGTCTATCAGTTTAGACTAAACTGATGGTTCAGATCATGTTTTTCTCTAAGTATACTAATGGAAAAATATAATGCCTTCAATCTCCCCCTTTGACATTAGTATCAACAAACTAATATGTGCATAATACTAAAATTATTACACCATGTTTATTTCCTTGTCATAATATGACTCCCCCTTTCTATGTGCATCAGTATAGTGTATATATATGTACATGTATACTATTTGATTGCTGTATGTACATTATTTTCCCTTTTTCTTCCACTATACATTATTTCCTCCTTTTAATTGAGGTGATGTACATATCAAATTCCCCCTTTCTTTTATACTAATGACAAAAACGTACAACTTACAAAATGTCAAAAAATTGTGACAAAAATGTGTAACTTACAATGTGTCAAAAACATTAGAATGGGTAAGTTTGATATCTTCTATTAGTTTCTCCCATTTTTCTTTCAATTGTTTGAGTGCCATATGTTGCAGCTCGAGTCTTGCGTGCATATCAAAAATGTTATCTAGGATAGACATTTCAGGGGTGGAAATCAGTGTATTTTCTTGTGTCATATTTTGTTGCAGCAGTATAAGTGTCGGTAAGAGCTTAACCTGTAGCTCTTTGACTTCATCTCTGTATTTCATCTCTACAAATTGAATTTCTTGTCTCTGCTTCCTATCCTGTATTATTTGTTGTTTGTGCAATTTAAGTGCTTCTGTTATGTTGGCTAGACTTTGTGCACTAGACTGAAGATTAGCATCTATTTTTTCTATCTTGTCGGTATACTCCTTCATGAGTTGATCTAAGGTGCACAATTTCTTAATTAAGGCAACATCTTATGATAAAAGAATTTCAATTGCACTTACCAATTCAGATAGCTTGACCTTTTCGAGTGCCACTTCCTGGCTTATTTTCTCTGAGAGCTTGAATTCATTCTTTTGTTCAAGTCTCTCTTCCATATTTTTCTCAGCATCGGTATTTTGAGATGTTATTGCATCCGTGAGTGTCACCAGTTGATCAATTATTGGAACTTTTTGATCAATGTCTGTGTCTGGTACAATTTGTTGAAGTATATCTCTTGCTACTTCAATTACCTTGGCCTCTTTTGCTGTTTGTTTCATCTTGTCTTGAGTGGCTTTCCTCTCACAGAGCTTTGCATATTTTGTTAATGTTGTAGGATCTAATGTTCTTTGATCACAAACTAGAATCTCAATTATTTCATCTAGAGTTACTGGATTTTTGTTCTTTTCTTTCTTCTTATTTGAGATCTTAGGAGATGCAGGTGTATGAACCACTATAGCTAGTTCATTTGTGCACTCTGAGTTGCTTGGTTAAGGTTTTGTTGATGAAGCATCTTGTGTTTTCTGCTTAGTTTGCACCTATTGGTTATGTGAAGACATCTCTTCATTTACCTTGGGTGTTTCTACAGAATGTGCTCCTGATTTCTTTTCAATCTCATCCTTCTTTCCTTCTTCACCTTTCTCTGAAGGCTTGTCCCCTATTTATTTTTGAGTTCCTTCCCTTTTTTGATTAGTAGAAGAATCTTTCTTATCATCAGTTTCAACTTGCTGTGTAGGTGTATCTTTAGTTTCTTTGCCTTCTCCTTCACCCTTGTCCTTGGGTGTGCTAGTTTCTTTTTCAATTGATCCTTCTTTGCCCTCTAGTATGTTTATTGCCTTTATTAGGACAGGCATGTTACTTTGAGTTGCTGCTTTGGCTTTGTCAATATTGATGTGCTACTCGTTAGTAATTTCCTTGTCACCAGTGACATTCTCATCTTTCTGTATGGATTCTACAGGGTCTTGCACTATTGAGTGCATGTTTGAAGTGTCATGCACTTCTTCATTTGTAATATCAATTATCTTATCATTTGATTTCTTCAGCACTTGATGACTTTGTTGATCCTTGAGTGTGATAAATATCACATCATCTTTCTTCTTGGGATCATTTTCGGAGTCATAGTGATTGATATCTTAGATATTATCATCCGTGAATGTATCTAAGTTACTAGGCTCATCATCACTTTCTTGATTGTCCAAAGCAATATGCTGAGGACTTGCATTATCTAACTCCTCATCTCTGCGAGGTGTGTTTTTTGAGAATTAATTGCTTCTCAACACTTGTTGATTCTACCGGTAGATCTAGGAGATGTCTCCATTTTATCTTTGTCATTGAATCCAGTTCTAGAAACTTGTTCTCTAGTACTTTGTAAGCCCTTATTTTGGCTATAAATTTACTTGAGTGTTTCTTTAGTACTTCTTGTATTTCTTCAAACTTGGATTCAAGAGGCATCAACCTTACAAGAATTCTTTCTCTTACTT
Organism: Thuja plicata; assembly: GCA_018584345.1. Lineage (NCBI taxonomy): Eukaryota > Viridiplantae > Streptophyta > Pinopsida > Cupressales > Cupressaceae > Thuja > Thuja plicata. The sequence continues at coordinate 1,818,437 of MU226853.1, read as the reverse complement.
CTCTTCCCGTTTGTAAGGCATATGACCATTGTTGGTATATCCTTTTGCCTAGATCCTTAGGCATTTGACTTACAAATTCAGTAGGGGCATACTTGTTTTTAATCATTGATTTGATGACTGCATCCTATATCTTATTATGATCTTTTGGATTTAGTGTATCCCACTGCCTAATCTTTTTATCAATCATTGTACCATGGGTAGCAATTGATTTGGCAGCTTCATCTACCATTTGATTTCTGAAGTTCTTCTTTACTACATTTGGTTCATCATCTTTGGTGTCATCCAAGATACCTTGTGTCCTGACAAACCTTTTTATTTTCTTTGGTGGTGTGGATTTGATAGGTTGTTGTCTTGCTCTTTTTGCTAGTTGCTTCCTTATATAGGTTCTTACTCAACCTTTCTTAAGTTGTGTTGTATCTGTTGCAGTAGTCTGACTTCTTGTCCTTCATTTCTTAGTAGGAGGTGGAGATGGAGGTGCATCAGATTCAGTGGCCTCTATATCTGATTTCTTTTCCTTTAATGTTTCACTGATGGTACCTTGTTCATCAGTTTCCTCTTGCTGATATTGTTCTTCCTCCTCTGTGACTGATAGAATCCTCTTGAGATTCCTTACCACTTTATCTTTCTTGTTCATAATATTTTTGACTTGTAGGCCATGTTTTATCTTAGATTTTGCCTCGTCATATGTACCAAACCTTGGTTGTTTCTTATCAATGGGTTCATTGAGTAGTGCCTCAATTACATTAGTAGCTAGATCAATATTAATCTCATAGTCTAATGATGATAACCAAGAAGTTCTTGGTACAACCGGTTTGATGTGTGTGAAGTCTGTGTCTACCATGAGACATATTTCATCTTTGTGCTTTTCAACCAGTTGCTCAGGAACTCTGGTTCTTTCCATCATCTTTTCTTTGAATTCAAGGAAGTATGCATCCATTACAGACTCAAAGGTGTCTCCTAGTGACTTAATTAGTTTACTAACCTTTTGGGTTACCGGTTTGGTAGAGTCCCATACAACTTTTCCTATTGAAGGAAAGTATTCTTGAAAATAAAAAAATATACACATAATAAGTGATCCAATCTTACAAGTGTTGCTCTTTGAAGACCTGATTTTGATCATATTTTCTTTCAGTTGTTTTAATAGGATCTCACACAGATCCATCTGAATTCCTTTTGTTACAATCTTGTAAGCTGTGCTTACTGCTGTTGCATAAATGTTGTTCATTCTGCTAGCCTGAAATATTTTGTAACCAATAACACATGCACCAAATTTCAACTCCTCCTTAGTGATAGTGTTCACTTTGAGACCTCTGTTGTCTCCTTCTGCATTGGTGAGTTTTGTAACATCTTTCATGGATGGATGTTTGTGTGCCCTAGGCTTGTCATTTATTAGATAACCAATGAAAACATGAAGAACATCCCTTGTTATTTGCTTGGGTTGGTCTAGCCATAGTTTGTTGTCATGCATCCTGCTCAAGAAGTTATCATAATCCACTTTGTCTTGAATTCCCTCGCGAAATGTAGGGCATTAGTTAACACTTTGACCTCCAAGTGTTTGTGTTCTTTCAATTTTCCTTCAACATCACATAGCTTCTTATAAGCTTCATCCATTTCCAAATCACCTATCTCAGCAATCTTGTAGTGAATGTAAGACCTAACGTCTTCTATGAGAAAAACCATAGGCGGGATTTTTGAAAATGCATCGGCTTCATTGGGTTTCGATGCAATCTCTGGACATATCTTGTATTTAGGTTCTATACATGTGTTGTTCTTGATTAGTTTCACTACATTCTTCTTTTCATTCAACAACTTAGTAGTTATTGATGTAGTTGCCATTGTTTTCCAAGTATTTAGGGTTTTCTTGAAATTTAGGGCTTTTTCTTGACAAAATAGTAACAGAAATCTTTCAGTGTCTTTGGTACTTACTTCGATTCATAATGGTGATGAGGAATCTATTTTTTGTATGCTGAATCATTTTGTAGATGCCTCTGCTTTCTTCTTTTGAATCACTTTGATGTCGATCTATTTTTCTCTTCAAATCGCGGGTGAAAAATGAAGTTATCCCATCGACTATTTGTAGACTTTTTGACCTAAGTCTTTGTAATAAATGCTCAACAACTTGTCGAGATGTAAAGACAGGTTTCATCAGGAGGATATTTTAAATCATCATCGATGTAGACATGATGCTTATTGCAGTTGTCAACCACTTTGAGTCTTACCGATGGATATCGGTATTCTGTCATGACCATTTTTGAATTTAGCTTTCTTATCAACGGTCCTCGGGTTACATTGGCAATTTTTCATTTTACTAGTTGACCGACAATTTCCAGTAAGTGTTAACAACATTGTTATTGTTTTTACCGATGATTTTCAGTAAGTGTTTACCGATGATATTTTATTCTTAGATTGGTTACAAGTAAAGTAATATACATCTTTGATTTATGCATATTTTGGCTATATATCATTTTATATAATGGAACTGATGAAAAATATAACTTGGTATAGTGCAGTTCCATACTTACTTATTCAGTCCAAGTGGGGTTGGTGGTGTCACCGAATCCATTGGATGGGGTGTCACCATTTGCATTGCTTGGTCCAACTTCATCATTGCTTGAAGATTTTATCCACATTTTGTCTCTTGCCCTCTAGATACCTTCAATGGTGTTACCATTAGGATGTGTGCTTGTGTCTGTTAATCCATCCTTGAAATCTTTCTTGAGATGACAACTTTATGATAGTGTAAGCATACCATTCTGGGGTTTGACCAGCCTCTAGATCTTTTGGTCCATGCACTCATGCAGTTTGTAGCAATGTGACCATATCTACCACATGTTGTACAATTTTTCCAGGTGTTGTAATCCCATACATATTGATTACCGATTCTCTTTGGTTGATAAGAGACTTCTTTACTTTTTGGCTTCCATGCTTGTCTTTTCTTTTTCCAGCATTCTTCAGATGTGTGCCCATTCATCTTGCATGTAGGATAGTATTTTTCCATGTAGGTTTCCTTCTTTAGCTTTTCTATCTTTCTCTTGCCTTCATAAGCCTTATGTCTTTTCTTGTTACATTTATAACAGAATCCTATGAATGAAGATGTAGATTTAGATTTAGGAGTACCTTTCATTTTACCTCTGCATGCATTTGATGTGTGCCCTTGTTTTCCACAGTGCTTGCATGTTGTCTTTCTTGGTCTTGTATTTTCATAGACATTCTTTGGTCTTGATGTTTCTCCTTTTTCTGTAAAGCCTATACTGCTGTTGTTGATGACTCTTCGTTGTCCTTCAAGAAAGTCATCTATTCATTTATTGCTTTCTTCATCTTTTCTAATAATCTCATTATGTTGTTGCTGAATTCTAACCTCATGCTTTAGCTTTTCATTTTCTTCTCTTAGTTCACTGATAATCTGTATTCTCTCAATGAGTTCCAAATTTATTCTGTTTGCTTCTTGAGTCATAAGGATAATCTGATTTGTGAGAACATGGTGATGCTTAGCATGTCTTTGAATTTCCATTTCCTTTTCCTGTAGTTTCTCAGAAATCTTCCTCCTATCATCAATATCCAGTGTTCTTTCTATTTCAGCTTGTTTGGTAGAACTCATCACATTAATCATTCTTACCATCTGGGTCTCTTGACCGATTTGCAGCATCTTTATTTGCTCTGTCAGATGTAGGTTGATTTCCTTTAGATTTGTGATGTTCTCTTCTGATGTATCTGATACATTACTTGCATTTGATCTTGAAGATTTAAATAAATATGGAATCTCTTCTTCCTAATAGTCTACTTCATTATTCCTGGTAGCCATGCCTTTTCTTTCATTCAACAGCTCTTTCATCTTGATTCTTTCTTCTTTATACTATTCGTAGAACATCTGTATCTCAAGATTTTTGTTCTCAATATTCTTATCAAGTTTATACTTCTCCATTGTTAGATCTTTGCTCTTAAGATTTTAAGATTTTCAAGAAGATACTTAGCTCTGATACCAATCGTTGGACTCAGTGGGAAGTAGTACTGAGAGGGGAGGGGTGAATCAATACCTCTAAAACTTTTAACACTTTACCCAATTTATCATTAGTGATCATTCAATTTTGATTTACCAACCATTGCTATTATTCTTTCTTATGTAGACATTGTTTGTTAACAATCTTTACAATCAATCATAGAAACATTCATGAAATTAACAAACACATAACACAAGATATAATATCACAGAAAACTCCTGTTAGGAAGTAAAAATTGCGGTGGGGATGACACCCACAAAACTTCATTATCTGTAGAATGGAAGGGAGTCGGTTAAGGCTTACAATTTGATCACTTCTTATGATCTACCCTGTTAAGAGTATTAAGGTGGAGACCTGTTAAGATCTACTCTGTTAAGAGCTTTAGCAACACTAACTTAAGTGTGCACTCAGTTATGAGATTTACAATAGGACAGTTAAGCCCACCTTTCTTGAAAGGATTTCATTAGTGTACTAAAATTGTTAGAATGAGTACAAATGTTGACCTGGCTATATTCTATCTACTATTATTGATTTACAGATCCATTAAAGCTTTTACGATAATAATATCACCTTAAGTGATTGATGAATACCTTTTCTCTGCTTGTCAGTAGCCTCTATTCTATTCTTGAAAACTGATTTGAATTTGTTTGTGTTCTTCTGCATGAATTCTCTGTCTGGTCTTTAGTTTCTCTCTATGGCTACTTTCTTCATTGAACAACAACTATTCTTAATGGGTCAAGCACCTATTTATACAAGTTTTTGACCTATCTTGGAATTCATGATTTATAATGTTAACTCTCAGATCTAAGGTTTACAACTTGACCTTGATCTTTAGTTTGCATATTTTAAAATAGTAAAATGAATTGAAACAATAATGATTGCATTTCTTCCTCCACACATAATGGATTAAAAATAAAATCAAGTTATAAATACAACTTCAGTGATTTATCTGACGTGGAAAGTCAGATCCACTTTTTGCAGGATGTAACTAACTCTCGGTTCTTGACTGTTGGTTTGAACTCGCAATCTTTTGGCATTCCCTAATTGAACTGTTCATTGAGTTCACTGTATTTTTTAGGTTCCTCTCTTTGTTGTTCATCAGGTAGAATTGTTGATACTTCGTCGGGTATCCTTATCTTTTTGTCATTGGGTAACACTTGATAGTGTTCGTCAGGTAACCTTAGTGTTGGATAGTGTTGTGCCCTTTCTGTCGATTTAGACTAAACTGATGGTGCAGATCATGTTTTTCTCTAAGTATACTAATGGAAAAATATAATGCCTTCAGATCTCTACGGGATAAATTGGGAGTTTTACTTTAAATCTAATTGGCGATAATTATGGATCATGCCAAGATCAAGAAAGCCAAGAAATAGTTAAATCATGTCTATATAAGAGACCAGCTTATTCAATATGAATAAGGGGAGTGACAAGAGAATAGATGTTGAAGAGATCCTGAAGGTGAAGAAAGTCTTCATTTAGACCTGATCAGTCAAGCTGAGGAAAGAGCTAAATTCTATAGACATCGACGAACAATGATACAACATCACAAAGTAGAACAATGTGGATCAAAGTTATTGAATTGATAAACATTGATCAGAAAGGTAATTCACTTAGAATAGATCTGAAAATCTACATTTCAAGTTGTATATGTGAATAGATCAATTTACCATTTCAGTTTAACCATTGAAGCATCAAGTCTCTTAACCAAGTAGGACTTAAAAGTCTTTTCCAATTGAGATACATCCCAAGGAGTATCAAAAAGTTTGATCATACAAAGTAGCATTGGATATGCCCGATACCTATTGATAGGCCAAGTGAGTGTTTGATCAAGTATGGTAGCATTAGATGCCAGATACTAAGTGATAGACTATTTATTTAAATCCTCTAACAAGGTCACACCTAATAGTGTGTTTTTAACCTTTAACAGGGTTGGCTCTTCACTGAGCTCACTTCAGAAGAGTGAAAATTTGGGTTACCGGTCCCAGTGGTTTTTCCCTTAACAGGGTTTCTACATTAAAAATCCATGTGTTAATGTGTCTATGAATCATTACTTTACTATTTTTCATTTCACATAAGTAAATCTGGATTGATTGGTATACACTAGTTATTTACTGTGTTTCAGTAAATAAAAAGAATGCTTATCGGTAAACATACAGTAGAAGGTTTTACAAAGAATTTTGACAAGTAGTAATTTAATATAAGTAATTCAAGCCATTCATCCTATAGGACTGAATATAACTAAAGGCTCATAAATGTGGTAATAATTTTTAAGGGGTTGATTTAAGGATTAATTTTTGAGGCCACTAATTCAGCCCCCCCTCTCAGTTATTCTAACAATTGGTATCAGAGCTTGTGTGCTTAGAAAGGGAGTTTAACAACTCAAGATAAAGATCACAAGATGAACAGATGAGATGTGCCCAAGTTGAACAAAGACAACTTTTCTTCATGGCCAAGAAGGATAAGACTCCACTTATCAGGTATTGGAAATGATGCTACTCAATACTTAGATACTGAATATGTGTTTCCCACAAGAGCACTCATAGTTGAACAAATGAGAGAGAAGCATGAGCACAACTACATGTTAATAGAGCTTGCTTCCTCACTCTCTGATGCTGAATTTGAAGATGTCAAAGCATGCACAACTACAAAGAAGATGTGGGATAAATTGAAGCTTGTACATGGTGGTGATAAAAATATTCTGAGAGCCAAGGCAGAAAGCCTTGGAGGAAAGTTTGATGATCTCAGAATGAAAGAAGCTGAAAACATCACACATTATAGCACAAGATTCAAAGAGGTAGTCAATGCTATCTGAGGAGTTGGAGGTGTACTAGAAGAAGAGACAGTGGTAAGTAAAATACTAGGAACCTTACTACCTACTTATTCTATTAGAGTATCTGCCATACAAGAAATGAGAGCAGTAGTAAATAACAATGTTACTCTATATAGTTTGATTGAAAGATTGATTTCATCTGAGATGAATAAATTTGATAATAGTGTCTCACCAAACATAGAGTCTACATTCAAATCTTCTTTGAGAATAAGTAAATCAAGTCATAAACACACTATGAGAAAAGATAGTGATAGTGAAAGTGAAGAA
>MU226853.1:1798460-1811292 GCA_018584345.1 Thuja plicata | reverse complement strand
AAATCAAGTCATAAACACACTATGAGAAAAGATAGTGATAGTGAAAGTGAAGAAGAAGATCTTGATGAAATTAAAGCACTTATGGAAAGAAGAATGTAGAGAGGCAAAGGTAAATTACCACTTGTTTTTTTAATTGTAAAGAGATTGGACACTTTACTGCAAGATGTCCTAATAGAAGAAAATATGATAGAAGTAATGATAGGTTATTTGAAAATAAGTTTGAGAGAGGTGATAATCAAGAATACAGAAGCAACCGACAATCAAAAAGAAGACATACCTGAGACTACAAGGACAAAGGAAAAAAGGCTAGTTACCTAGTTGCATGCAAGGATGAAAATACTGACATCAAATCTGATGAAGACATCGAGATGGTGTTTGTGGCAGTAAAAGATGATTCAGATGAAGATGAAGAAAGGTATGTAAAAATTACACTCATATCTAAAGTTAGTAAAAATGATGTCTAGATCATAGATAGTGGCTGCACTCACCATATGACCGGTGACAAACAAAATTTTATGGCTTTTGAATATTATAATGGTGGTTCAGTAAGAATGGGTAATGATACACCTTGTCCAGTTGAAGGTAAAGGAACTATAATGTTGAATAACCTGATAAAATGTGAAAATTCTTATTGGGTGAAAGGATTGAATTATAATCTATTAAGTGTTTCTCAGTTGAATAATTCAGTTCATAGAGCAGCATTTGAAAATAAGAAGGCAAAGATCTTCAATGAATCAGGAAACTTGATTGGTACTGGTGAGAAAACAAAAGGTAACTTATTCTATCTGACTGATATTGACACCACTTGCTTAATGGCTAGAAACAAATACATATGGTTGTGGCATAAAAGATTGTGTCATGTAAACTTTGACAACATGATAAAAATAAGTAAAAATTATTTTTCCCTTAATACGGTTTCCACGTTAAAAATCCATGTGTTAATGTGTCTATGAGTCACTAATTTACTATTTTTCATTTCACATAAGTAAATCTGGATTGATCAGTATACACTAGTTATTTACTATGTTTCTATAAATAGAAAGACTTCTTATTGGTAAACATATAGTAGAAGGTTTTACAAAGCATTCCGACAAGTAGTAAATTGATATAAGTAATTCAAGGCATTCATCTTATAGGACTAAATATAAATAGAGGCTCATAAATTTGGTAATAAGTTTTAAGGGTTGATTTAAGGATTAATTTTTGAAGCCACTGATTCACCCCCCCCCACTCTCAGTTATTCTAATAGAATTCTTACCCTACAATATAAACCTATTTACCAAATCCAAAATATAGAGGTTTCTACCATTTTTTTACAATATTCTCAAACCACCATTCATAAATTTACCATGGAGAAAAAATTGGAGCAAGGATCAAGATACAGTCTGAATAGTTTCCCAAAACAAAATCCATCTTCATCCTTCAAAATCTCAACTTCAGATCACCGATCAAGAATAGAGACACTCAAGAATGTTATATACTACTTTCCTCAATAATATCCCATCACCAGTGATAGGTGTTGGAATAATGGAATGGTGTGTACTGAGAGGAGAGAGGTGAATCAGTACCCTTAAATTTTTTTATCAAATAACCTTAGTAATCTTTTCTTGCATTACCGACCATATTGCTTTACTACCTTATGCATGTAATATTACAACAAAAATTTAAATGCATGTAAAAAATCATAGAAACATTCATGAAACTTAATTACACATGACACAAGGATTGATAACATAGAAAACCCCTGTTAGAAGGTAAAAATTGCGGTGGGGATGAAACCCACAAAGCTTCACTATCTATAGAATGGAAGGTGTCGGTTAAGGCTACAAGTGTGATCACTTCTGATGATCTTAACCTGTTAGGAGTAACATGTTATACTTTTTAGGTCTACTCGATTAAGATATTTTAGCAACATAATGTATGTGTGCACTCAGTTAAGAGATTTACAATAAGACTGTTAAGTCCACCTTCTTAAGGGATTTCTTATATTTTCTACAATTGTTAGAGAGTAGAAAAAAATACTTATGACCTGATGGTATGAAATATTTGAATTGCTGAATATAGATCCTTTAAGTTCACAAAATTTATGTATCACCTATAGTGATGGATAATACCTATGTTCTTCTCGGTAGTCTTGAATCTAGTTCTTCATAACTAAGTTCTTCCTTTTGTGTCCTTCTGCATGAAAATCTATGTTTGATCCATAGATGTCTTTTGTAGCTACAATCATCATGTTCTTGATTGATTACACACACACACACACACACACACACAGGTTTTAACCTAATTAGGTTTCATGCTTTACAAGAAAAACTCTATGATCAAAGTTTTACAACTTGACCTTGATCTCCTAGTTTCCATGTATTCAATTAGTTAAACTGATTAAATCCATCAATTATGCTTTACTTGATCCTCAAGAAATGGTTTTACAGCTAAGCATAAAGCTAATTTAAAACTAAAGTGCTTTAGCTGACGTGTAGTTTCAGATCCACTTTTCTCAGGGATAAAACCGTCTCTCGGTAGACTAGTGCTTGGTATGCTTTGTAGTCTGTGCTCTTGGTTTACTCTATGAACTATCTTCCTTGGGTTACACTATAAACTATCTGTCCGTGATAGTGCTATCAATATTCACTGATTTTTGTGATCAATGTGCTAAGACATTTTTAGTGACCTCTACACTTAACTGTTTCGGTGACCTTTGCGCTTGTCTATTTCGGTGACCTCTACGCTTGACTAAATGCTATCACTTGGTGATCATGTAACCAACTGTTAAAAAACTATTTCCTTTTATACTAATGACAAATTATGATCCTTTAAGGATTATCTATTGGATAATATTAGTTTTGGTACTGATCGTACTGTTGATATTTATGTTTTGTTATTGATGTCAACATATGATTCTGTGGAGAAGACGGACTGGTTACATGACTGGAAGAAGTGTACAGACACTGTACAGATGATTCAGAATGATCAAAGTTGGATATATGAAGAAGGATGTGTGTTCACTTTATTTTTAAATTCTCTTGGCTTTATGTTGCATATTGCAGATGTTACAATTGATTTGGTGAAGACTGGTTTTTGGACTGTAACTGTGATACTGGACAGAGCAGGTCTCTATGTTTTGGGTATATCTTTCTGGTGAAGATATTTCAGATGAAGTGAGCTTACTGGTGGACAACCAACATATGTTGGAATAATGTGTTGATTTTGATTGTTGTGTGATTACTGGTGATGTCATCTATGACATATTCTGGAGGAGACCTATCTGGTGGCCGACTTCAGACATGTAGCATGTAAAATGAATTGTGAGCATGGATTACAGATCTAGAAGTACATATGATGGGTTGTATTTGATGTTTACTCATTATAGGTACCATGTGTATCTTAGCAAGGGATTATATAATTATTTATATATTGGAAAGCCTTAATTGGCCGACCTAATCAATTATTTGTATATTGGGAAATCTTAATTGGCTGACATAAAAAATTATTGTAAGAGGGTATATATGTGAGATCTTTTCTTTTGGAAAGATGTGGTAGAGATTCAAAAGGTAGAGAATTGTGCAAGATGCAAGGCTTATTGATTGTTTGATGTAGAGTAGAGTTGATCATTATACTTCATTGGAACTAACCAAGCAAAGATAATTTCTATCAAATAGTTCACTGGATTGTATATTTTTTATATACACTTGTTCAGATTGTGAATCATTGAAGGTGGTTTTAACCTTCTTTGGGTAGTATGCCTAGGCAGTGAGCCTACTAATTTTCTTTGACTCCTAAAAAGGTCTATCTCCTAACAGTGACTGTGTACTTTAATGTTGTAATAAGCTCCTAACATGGATAAATCTTTTAACATGGATACTATACTCTCAGTGCATTATTTTTGGGTGCTAATTCCCATCAGGATTTTACCTTTAACATGGTTTCCTTGACAACAAGTATTGTGTTATGGTGTTGGCATTTACTGTGTTATCATTTGCATTGCAGTTTTGGTTTATAAAGTTTAAAGTCTAATAATCTATATTACAACTGATTCACCCCCCCTCTGTTGTCTTGTGGACTATTATTCCTAACAAATAGTATCAGAGCTATTGGTCCTTAGAGAGAAATCTTAATAGCTTGAGGTGATCCTGAAGATGACTTACTATAGGAAGGATAGTCCAAAATTTGATCTTGAAAACTTTGACAGTTGGCAGAACAAGATGAGAACACATTTTCTATATTTGGGAATTGACTACTCAATGATCACAAAGAATAATGAGAAGAGAACAACTGAAGATGACCTGGAGAAGACTGCTAAAGATGAAAAGAAGTTATTTTCATTTAATATGGTTGCAAGGGAATCAGTGATCAATGCACTTTCTGAAGGTGAATTTATAGAAGTAAAATACCTAGATTTTGCACATGAGATATGGACAAGATTAGAAGCATTTTATATTGGAAATAAGTTTACTAAACAGGAAAAGCTACAGAACTGGAAGACAAATATGGAATCACTGAAGATGAGAGAAGATGAGAACATTAGGGCATATGGACAAAGAATTACTGAAGTAGTTACTGGCATTAGAAACTCTGGAGGTACTTACAGCGAGGAAGAAGTGATTGCAAAGATACTTAGATCTTTGACCCCTTCTTATAGAACCAAAGTACAAGATATAGAGGAGATTATACCCTTGACATCGAACTTCACTAGAGAGATTTTGATTGGAAAGGTAACTACTTTTGAGGCCACAGAATCAGGAGATTCTTTACCTAAGGTTGAGTCAGCATTCAAGGCGACAGTGCATAAGAACAAAAAGATCTTATCTGGAAATGTGAGCACCTGCAGTAGTGATCTGAGAGAAGAGCTTGGAGACTATGCTGAAGAATGGGAAAAAATATAGTAAGAAGAAAGAAAGCTAGATGAAGTAGTGGCAGTGATTTCTAGAAGAGAAAAGAGAGGTAAGGGAAAATTTGAAGGAAAATTATGTTTGAAATTTTTTTCATGTAACCAGATTGGTCATTTTGCATCTAGATGTCCTACAAGAGTTCTGAAGCACAAACCTAAATTCTTCAAATCTAAGTATTCAAAAGATAAGGAATGTTATTATTCTAGTGAAGGTGTATCTGATGATGATGATTTCTATGAATAAATTGGATTTATTTTCATTAAGGATGATGAACCTATGCATGAAGAAAAATCCTTAGTATCATGTGTTGAAAAGAAATCTAAATGGGTTATAGACAGTGGTTGTTCACATCATATGACTGGAGATAAAAATAATTTTGTGAGTTTGAAAAGACATGATGGTGGTGTTGCCAGATTTGGTGACAATACTCCTAAGCTTATCATTGGAATGTGATCTATTTCTCTAGACTGGGAGACTAATACTGACAATGTATTATTTGTTGATGGACTTAAGCATAATTTGTTGAGTGTTGGAAAATTAGTGGACAAGGGTTATCAATTGAAATTAATTGATGGGAAATTCTCTATCAGAACTAAATCAGTAGACTTGATCACATCTGGTACTAAATCTAGAGGTAATGTATTTGAATTGAAAACATCTGAAGCTTCTTGTTTTATTGTGAAGGTTGATGATAGTTGGTTATGTCACATAATATTTTTTCATGTTAACTTTGATAACATTGTAAAGGCGAGTATGAAAAAATCACTAAGAGATCTACCTAAGATTGTGAATCCATCTAACACTATGTGTAGAGAGTGTGTTATGGGGAAGAAAACTAGAAGCACTTTTAAAAGAAAAGCTTATTTAGTAAAAGGGAAGTTGGATCTAGTGCATACACATCTATGTGGTCCTACAAAAACTATATCATACTATGGTGAAAGGTACTTTATACTATTGGTTGATTATTTTTCTAGGATGAAATGGGTTACATAATTGAGAGAGAAATCTGAAGCATTTGACAAGTTCAAGTTATTTAAAGAAAGAGTTGAAAATGAATCTGGCCTGAAGATAAAGTGTTTGAGATCAGACAGAGGTGGTGAGTTTACATCAGAGTTATTTAATTCATACTATGAAGAGCATGGAATATTTAGACAGACATCTGCACCTAGGATACTACAACAGAATGGGATTGTAGAGCGAAGAAACAAAACTATATTAGATGTTGCAAGGACTATGCTAATGGAAGGTAATGTATCACATGTTCATTGGAGAGAAGCTATTGGTACTGATGTGTACACTTTGAATAGAATTCTGATTAGAAAAGGTTCAGGTAAAACTCCTTATGAATTATGGTTTGATCATACACCTACTATGAAATAGTTCATAATATTTGGTAGTAAATGTTATATCAAGAGAGACGATGAGATAGAAAATTTTGATGCTAGAAGTGATGAAGGAATTTTTGTTGGTTATTCTACTAAGAGTAAAGCATATAAATGTTACAATCTGAGATTGAGGAAGTTGATTGAAAGTGACAATGTGAGGATAGATGAAAAGTTTCAGATTCAGGAAAGAATATATGACTGTGGTCATATTACAGAAATGAAAGAGGTTATTGTTGAACCTAAAGAACCTCTAATGATTGAAAATGAGACTAAAGATGAACTAATTGACGTTACTGAGACTCCTAAGACACTAAGGTATGTAAAGAAGAACCATCTTGAATATCAAATAATTGGTGATGTAAGTAAGGGCACGATGACTAGATCTAAAGCTAGAGAAGAAATTTGTTTGATTTCTCAAGTTGAACCAAAAACTACTATTGAAGCATGTAGAGATGAATCTTGGACTAAAGCTATGGAAGAAGAACTAGAATAGATAAAGAAAAATAATACTTGGGAATTGGTTCCTAGACCTAAGAAAAAAAATGTGATTGGTACTAAATGGGTTTTTAGAAACAAAATGGATGAGGAAGGAATAGTGGTAATAAATAAGGTTAGACTTGTATGTAAAGGCTATACGCAACAAGAAGGCATAGACTATAAAGAAAATTTTTCTCATGTTGCTAGATTAGATGCTGTGAGATTATTTCTTGCTTACGCTACACATAAAGACTTTAAAGTTTATCATATGGATATGAAGTCAGCATTCTTGAATGGTGATCTGGAAGAAGAAGTTTACATTGAGAAAATTGATGGTTTTCCTTTAACAAATGATGAAAACATGGTTTGTAAGCTGAAGAAAGCATTGTATGGACTAAAAAAAGCACCGAGGGAATGGTATGAAAGGTTGAACAAGTACTTACTTTGTATTGGTTTTAGGAAAGGTAATGCAGACAGTAATTTATATTTAAGAGATGATGAAGATGGAATCTTGATAGCAGAAGTTTGTGTTGATGATATCATTTTTGGAGGCAATGACAAGATGAGTAAGAAGTTCTCTAAAGAAATGGAAAATGAATTTGAAATGTCAATTATTGGTGAAATGAGATTTTCTCTTGTACAAATTTCAAATATTCCATTTTCTAGCCTTTCAAAGTACAAATAATACAACAGAGTATGAGGCTTTATCTTTAGGGCTAGAAATTTCCATTAAACATGGAATAAAATGTTTAAAAGTTTATTGTGATTCTAAATTAGTGGTAGCCCAAATAAGATCCAAATATGCAGTGAAAAATGATAGATTAAAGATGCATAAATATGCTATTTGGGATCAAATTGAAATGTTTAATGCTTTTGATATAAGTTGGATAGAAAGGTCAAAAAATATAATGGCAGATTTCTTAGCAAATGTTTCTCTGAAAACTGATGATTAGACCTTACATGGGGTGTCAATACTTGAAGTTGAGACAAGACTAGTTGTTCCAAATGATATATACAACTGGAAAGTTTTTCAGGATGACCAAGATATTATAAGATTCATTCAATGTCTAGACCATTATGAAAACTAGAGCATATATTGCAACACCTTACTGGAGAATAATGATGGTAAAGACTATATTTTAGGAAATGAGGTTGTCCAATTGAGTTCTAATCAGATTCCTAAGGGTCTAGTTGAACTTAAGGCATTATTCAGTAGTCAAAATGATCATTCAGCAAAAATAAGCAATGCTAAGATTAAGGACTTAGAGGAATTTAACTTAGGATCATAAAATAGTCCTCAAGTTGTTTACATTGGGAAAGGTTTAGATTCTCATATAAGAACAAATTTGATTAAATTACTGAGAAAATATAAGCATGTTTTCACATGGTAATATGAGGACTTAAAATCTTATAGGGAAGACCTTTTCCAACATGAGATCCCATTGAAATCAGAGGTGAAACCATTTAGGCAGAAATAAAGGCCTATTAATCCTTTGTCGGCTCCTAAGATGTAGCAAGAGTTGATGAAGTTAAAAGAATATGGGATTATCCAGCCCATCAGACACTCAACATGGGTTTCAAATTTGGTACCAGTAAGAAAAAAGAATGGTGACATCAGATTATGTGTGGATTTCAGAAATTTGAATATTGCCTCATTAAAAGATAACTATTATTTACCTAACATAGAGGCAATGTTACATAAAGTGACTGGTTGTGAGCTGCTATCAATGATGGATGGTTTCTCTGGCTATAACCAAGTTTTAGTAAGGGAATCAGAATAGTACAAGACTACATTTACCACTCCTTGGGGAACTTATGTCTATATCAGAATGCCATTTAGACTGATAAATGCAGGGGCAACTTTTCAGAGGGCCATGGATGTTTCTTTCAAGGAATTTATTGATTTTTTCATGGTTATTTATCAAGATGATCTAACTGCATATTCTAAAAATGTTGAAGATCATTGTGAACACTTGGGTAAAATTTTCAATAAATATTTAGAATATGGTGTTTCATTAAATCCTAAAAAATGTCACTTTGTAGTATAAGAGGGAAAGTTGTTGGGACATATAGTGTCTTAAGATGGAGTAAGAATAGACCCTAAAAGAATAGAAGCAATCCAGAAGGTTATTGCTCCAAAAATCTTAAAGAGGGTTCAATATTTCTTAGGAAAGATAAATTTTGTCAGAAGGTTTATAGAAAACTTTGCAGAAATTGTTAAACCTATCATAAAGTTTCTGAAAAAAGAAGCAAAATTTAATTGGAAAGAAGAAGCTCAAACAACATTTGAAAGAATAAAGAAGGTAGTGCAAGAGGCTCGTGTTCTAAAGTCACATGATTATAGTAAGCCATTTTCTCTATTTTCTTTTGCATCTTATCATACAATTGCTGTTGTTTGACTACAAAAGGATGAAGAAGGATTTGAGCATCCAATAACCTTTTATAGTAAATCTCTCCAGGATGCAGAGCTAAATTATGAGATAATGGAGAAGTAGGCATATGCTCTAGTGAAAGCTATAAAATCTTTCAGACCATATTTGGTCTGTGCTAGGATGCAAGCATATGTTCCTCATTCAGCAGTGAAAGATACTCTTATCATGTCCAAAGTAACTGGTAAGAGGTGTAAATGGATTAACAAAATTTAGGAATTTAACCTAGAAATCCATATTACAAAATTGGTTAGGGGAAAAGGTCTAGAAAAATTGATGATTGAAGAAAATTTGGACTTGGTAAAATTAAATAGTCAAGTAATACAGGATTTAACAGTAACCAGTATTGAGAGGGGACCTTTCTATACAGATATTATGTATTACCTAACAAATACCAAGTGTCCTAAAAATATGTTAGAAAATCAAAAGAGGAGTCTGAAACTACAAGCTCAGAAGTACAACTTGATTCAAGGAGACCTATATTGGAAGGATAAAAATGGTGTGCTACTATTATGTTTAGATAAAGATCAAGTTGTGAAAATATTAAATGAAATGCATGTTGGGATATGTGGTGGACTTTTCTGCAAAAAATACTTCTCATAAGATTTTAAGGGCAGGGTATTATTGGCCTAGAGTTTTTAGAGATACCCATGCATTTGTTTGGAAGTGTGAGCCTTGCCAAAGATTCTCAAACAAGTTAAAGTTCTCAGGTTCCCTATTGTGAAATCCTGTAAGTACTGAGGCACCTTTTTCCATGTGGGGTATTGACTTTATTTGAGAATTTTCAGAAAAGTATAGTGGAGGACACAGTTGGATACTAGTGGCTACTAATTATTTTACTAAGTGGATAGAAGCTATCCCCACTAAAATGGAAACAAGTAAGATAGTTACAGAGTTTTTATTAGAAAATATTTTAACTAGATTTGGTGTCCCAGCCAAGTTAGTAATGGATAATGCCATGTGCTTTAGATCAGAAGAAATAATAGAATTTTGTGAGAAATATAGGATCATAATGTCATATTCATCTTGATATCATCCTTAGGCAAATGGCCAGGCAGAATCCAGTAACAAAAGTATTCTAAATTTTTTAAAGAAAACTCTAGAAAAGAACAAGAGAGCCTGGCATACAAAGTTGAGATTAGCCCTGTGGGCTGATAGAATAACAGTTAAGAAGGCTACTGGTATGTCACCATTTGAGTTAATATATGGTCTGCAGGCTAGGATGCCTGTAAATAATCTACTACCTATATACAAGTTCATACAAGAAGAGGAGTTAGAAGTCTCAGATCCAATGAAAGACAAAATATTATAGTTGACTGAACTTGATGAGATTAGAAGAGAAGGACAGAGAGAAAACATAAAACTGCAACAAAAGATGAAGTATCTATTTGATAAAAGAGCAAGTTGTAGAAAATTTATATCTGGTGACCTAGTTCTTCAGTGGAATGTAAGATCAGAAAAAAAAAGTAAGAATAACATTTTTTATTCTTTATGGCTTGGCCCTTTTATTATTTCTCAAAGTTTTGGAAAGGATTCTTATTTACTGAAAAACATGGATGGAGAAACTTTTGAGTTGCCAGTGCATGGCCAATTTCTGAAGCCTTTCTTCAACTAAAAAACAAAGTTTTATGCACAAGTAAATATGTATTGTACTATATATAGATCCTTTTTGTTGTGTGTTTTCCTTTAGCAATAGTTTAGTCTACATCAAATAAGATGTCTACAACCAGAGATTCTGAGATTCCTGTCATAAACTTGTGTTTAGCCATCCTCAGATAGAGCCACTGTTGGTTGTATTTCCTATTTTGTTGTTTACCTTGAAATTTTTTGAAGTGTTTTTCATTCCTCTGCCCAGAAGGTAAATATTCATGTTTGAAACTATTTACACATCTCTTCAAATGATGTTTTTTCTCAAACCCTAGATCAAAATGTCAAAAACCCTAAGCCTTGCAGTAAATTTGGTTCAAAATTGTAGAAAAGCCCTAAATTTTCGAAGCTGGTTCTATTTCTATGTTACTTTTTCATGAATTAAGTCTAGATTTATTTGTATGTGTTTATTTCCTAGTTGCTAAGTCTCGTAAGAAGAAATGAATATTCCTTATGGTATCGAGACTTAGCGAAAAGCTTCGGTTGCATGGTCTCGTAATAAAAAAGAATATACTAAAAAAGTTATGAGACATAACGCAGACTATTGATCTCAGAAATAATCCAATGATAGTTAGTTTGTCTCTTGATAAAAGTGGAGTTAGTTATATCATTTGGTGACTTTGAGTTTACTTAGTCGTGTTATCTCTTAATATAACCTGAGGTTATGAGTTAAGTTCATGAGATTAAAGAAAACAGTGTTGTCGCCAAGTCTCATGATCAAAAGTGAGTTAAGAAAAATATTTTGAGATTGCTCGACAATTGTGGATCAAAAAGTTAATCTAACGGCAGTTGGGAAGTCTCTTGACTGTAACCATGGTTCAGAAATTATTAAGCGGCATGGAGATTAAATGGTCACCAGGTCTCTGGATAAACTAAAGGTTAGATATGAGTTTAAGTAAAGGTTTTATCACGAAGTTGCATGAAGAATGCTGAGTTAAGTTAAAAGTTAAGAGATCAGGCAACAACCACCCGATGGAAAAAGAAATTAGTGGTAGTCATGTGGTCCCTTGACAAGGTTGAAAAGTAAAAAGGAATCAAGCGATTAAGAGACAAAAGAAAAAAAATATGACACATGTCTGTTTGTTGCTCAGTCTCATGAAATATTAGGGTTTGTATTAAGGATTAAGAGAATTAGCGACAACTGTTGATATAGAGGAAAAAGAAATCAATGGTAGTCGTGTTATCTCTTGATGCAAATTATAAAGGTAAATTAATCACACAATTAAGAGAATAATATGATTAGTCACGTGGTCTCTTGATTGAACATGAGTTAAGAAAATTATTTAGCAACATAGAGATTCCATAGTCGCTAAGTCTCCAGACGAAACCAGAGGTAAAAGAACAATTAAGAATGTTCTTTGTCATGGTGTCTCCGTAAGATGGAGGGTTAAGTTAAAATATCAAGCGACATCGCGCCAACCATTGATCAAAGTTTTAATCTTATGGTAGTCGCTAAGTCTCTTGAAGGAATTATAGTTAATGAAAACATCAAGGGATAAGGAGTGTTGGAAACAATTGTTTAATTGTGTGTTGTCCTTGATATTACACAAATGTCATATCAGTCATTAGACAGAGTCTACCGAGCTAAGAATGTTCAGCAAGGCAGTTTACCAGAGTCTACCGAGTTCAGACGGTAAGAGAAGCAATTTACAGAGTCTACCGAACACTCCAGAATACTATATAGAGAAATTAGTTACTACCGGGCTCTCTCGGTCAACAAAGAAATTCAGTCTTTATCGAGTTCAGTCGGTCATCAAAGAATATGTGATGGAAAGTCAGTCTTTACCGAGTTCGCAGTACTTACAGAGTTCAGTCGGTTACCAAAGGATTTAGCAGAATCTGCAGTATTCACCGAGCATCAGTTGAATATCATTTCTAGTCTGTGTCGGCCTCCAAAGGTTGTTATTTGTGTTAAATATGTATGCAGCCGACCAATGTAATATGTAATTAGTTGAAACTTGTAATTGGGCCGACTTGACAACTTGAAGAGTATATAAGGAAGATC
>MU226853.1:1767384-1779640 GCA_018584345.1 Thuja plicata | reverse complement strand
CATACCTACAGATAATATAGTTCAAAATGAACATTGCCACCTGTTTGCCAGTGGCCTTAATGAGTGGCACGGCCTCGACCCATTTTGTAAAATACTCAGTGGCTGTTATGATAAACTTGTGTCCATTTTGAAGAGTAGAATCAACTAGGGCTTTCTCACAAATGGCTCTACACTCCCTTCTAGGCTGCACTCTTTGATCCTACACCTTGTCCTCAACATATATTGACATATTCAAAAGAAAAAAAAAAAAAAACATACCCTTGTTCAGCCCAAATTCCCACTACTATACCCATGGCCCATGCTCCATGCACCCTCCACCCTGTCAACTTAAAATTTTTGGAAATTACCTTTATCCTTCATCAAAATCCTTCATAATTGGAGTAAAATACATATGGTACAGGGGTTGGATCCATTCCACAACCACAGTAACCACAGAACATGGATGGATCCACCCTTTACATGCTTATTTCAATGCAAAATAGTGCACTGTTATAGGACAATCACTTTAAAAGGATCAAAACCTATTAGAAAGTGATTGTGAAGTACTTCAAAACAAAATCTAGATGATTCTCAAAAAATCTACTATCTTAGGAAACAAGGACACATAAATAAAAATACAAATGTGCAAGGAATCATAACTTTTATTGTCTAAAAATATACTAGTCCATCCTTTTTGAATTTCAGACTGTTCCCCACACCTCTCTCTCTTCCTTCCTTTTACATGGATTAATAGACTCTAAATAACCCCCAAAACTGATCCAAATCGGTTGGAACTCCTAAAAACACAACTAAACCTATTTTTTTTATGATTTTCCCTCCCTCGATAACTAACCGTTACTTTTCAAATATTTGAATTTGTAAAAATTATTAAATATAACTCCTAGAAACTCATAACTTTTGATTTTATTCTTTTATGATCCAAATGATCTATCTAAACTATAAAAATCTCTCTAAGAACTAATTCCAAGCCTTTATAATTCTAGGCCTTGTTTATTAAATCAAATGGATTTACATGCCATGTTACATCAAATCAAATGACCCTTGGTCATGTTCTTCACTCTATTCTTCTTAGGTGCTCCAGGTGACCTTCTTGTGCTCTTGGGTGCTCCTGCACCAGGAACCCATATATCTTTTGTTGGCTTTATTACGAGGTGTGACAATCTTGATGCAATCAAACCTACTATGTAGCCAATGTGTAGAAATTATAAGGATTACACTTCTGAGATTGAACATGTAGGTTATAAACAATTCAACATATTCTTTTAAGAAATTATAGATGTAGCTTAAGACCCTTCTGATTTTGAATGAGTTTTCAACTTTTCATTAAATTTTATCTCATAAAATCAAATATTCACTATAAAATGTGTTGATCTTGTTCCATTAAAGTGGTTACAATTGTACTAATTATATGTTAAACAAGGCTTGCTGGACTATATACTTTGTAATTATAATATTATAGTAACTAGTAATGTAACTATTAAAAGTGATGATTACAACCAAATCTGCCCAGGAACATTCAACACAAAGTTGATTCTTCTACCTTAAAATACAAATGAAATGATACAAAAATGGCATGTAAGCATAATAAAATAAAAATAAAATGTTTATGCTCCATTTTCCAATCAAAACATATTAGTTCAAAGCATTTGAATGTACAAAAATAAATATTGTACTCACATGCCAGAAAAGATTGTCTGCAAGAATGTTTTTATTTTATTTATTCAAAACCATTTACCGTGGTATCCACACAACCAAAATCTACATAATTTTCACACTCATGTAGATCTCCTCTAAAAGACCCTCTACACTCTCCAACCAATCCAAAGCTAAATTTAAACTGCCCTACAACACTCAAAACCATCTGTTACACTAATTTTTGGTTTATACAAGTTGTCAAGTTGACAACTACCATGTCAACTTTGACCATTTCAAACCATGACTTGCATATACACCTTTTTTAAGGCTTAAACCATTCTAACCCACCCAAAATACTATCTCTAAGGTCATCTAGACCTCATAGTGACCCTTAAGGCATATTTTTCCAACAAGGCACTATTACAACATTTAGTGCATTTACAACATTTTAATGGCTTTCTTGTGATATTACAATCATTGATGACCTTATAGGTCTTTAACCAATCTCAATTAACCTTTAATCAATTAAGTGACCCCAAGGTTACCCTACTAGCCCTTATGACAAGCATGGCTTACAAATCTTTTTTATGATCATAATGATCCATAAACATTACAACATGTTTTAAATAGTATGAAATGACCATCCATGGTCTCATTACAATGCCAAATGACCCTTTATGGTAATTTCCCCATCTCTCTAGGATCCATAGTAAACCTAATGTACCTTCATGGCCTTGGTGCTCCTGCACCACATACCATGTTGGGAGGCGATCATCCTTTTGAAATGGTCAATGTCTTAGAAGTATTAGGGTTAGGATTTTTTCAAGTGTTATGAACATATGCAATTGTATGCTAATGAAAAAAGACATCTTTCTGGCCCTTCAAAGGGCATGTTGCAAGGAAAATAGAGAGAATTTTAGAAGAGGATGATCAAAATATGTGGCATATATAGCTATTAATAGCTCCAAGAAGTAAAAAAAACAAATAAATAAAGGGTTTACATGTATCTCATAGAGTACAAAAATTTTCATGGTTAGATAATGGAAAAATCATGAAGAGGATAGAAAAATCAATGAAGAGAAGTAAATAGATAAAAAAAAGCATTGAGTTCATAGAGAAATAACATCAAATGCATTCTAGAACATTAAGTTTTGAGCAAGGGTTTTCATCGGTGAACAATAGTAGAATGGATTTCTTGCAGAGATATTATGATTTCATAGTAAATAACAGAAAGATCATTGCATGAGATAACAACAATTTTAAGAGAAGAGAATCTAAGTGATTTATATTGAAAACACCACATTCCATATACATATAACAAAAATAAGAGCTTATCATATTCATAGAAACAATAATATGAAGGGAAAGAGTCAAATATTATTGAATAAGAACAACGATCCATTAATGGAATATTTGTTAGTAATAAATGAGAGGGGGGGTGAATCAGTGGCCTCAAAAATTAATCCTTAAATCAACCCTTCAAAATTATAACCATAAATTATGTCTCAAGTTATCTTTTGTCCTACAAGATGAATGTCTTGAATTACTTATATCAATTTACTACTTGCCAAATTTCTCTGTTAAACCTTCTTTTGTATGTTTACCGATAAGTAGTCATCTATTTATCGAAGTACAGTAAATATGCAGAGTATACTGATAAATCCAGAATTAACTATGTAAGATATAAAATAGTAAAGAAATAGATCATACACACATAACACATGGATTTTCAATGTGGAAACCCTGTTAAGGGAAAAACTACTGGGACCGGTACCCCAAATTATTACTCTTCTAAAGTGAGCACTGTTAAGAGCTAACCCTGTTAAAGATTACAAAAACACTATTAGGTGTGACCTTGTTAGAGGATTTAGAAATAGTTTGTCAACTAGTATCTAGCATCTAATGGTACCATCCTTGATCAAACACTCACTTGGCTTTTCAATAGGTATCAGAAATATCCAATGCTACTTTTATGATCAGACTTTTTGATACTCCTTCGGATGTATCTCAATTGAAAAAGACTTTTAAGTCCTGCTCGGTTAAGAGGCTTATATGCTTCAATGGTTAAACTGAAACACTAATGATCTGTTCATACATACAACTCAATTGTATATTTTCAGATCTATTGTAGGTCCATTACTTCACTGATCAATATAATCAAATATATACCTTTTCTCCACACTTGTTCTACTCTGTGATGCTTGTCTCACTATTCATTGGTGTCTAAAGAATGTAGCCCTTCCTTTAGCTTGTTGATTAGGACTGAAATAAAGAATTTCTTCTCCTTCAGATTTTCTTTAGCATCTTTCCTCTTCTCTTGTTCACCCCACACACACAATTTGTAATGAATTGAGTTTGTCTCTTACAGACATGATTTCCTCTTTTCTAGAATTTCTTGATCTTGGTGTGTTCCACAATTCTCGCCAATAGATTTAAAGTGAATCTCTAGTCTGATCTCATAGAGATCTTCTTGCCAACTGGATAAATCAGTTTTAAATCAATTACTCATCTCCGTAATATTTGGATGATTGAAAAATGATAAGTATTAGTTAACTCTATCTTTAGCTTCTTGACAGCTAAGTATTTTGTCATTTTTTGAACTCTCTGTTCTATCAGTCAACACTTTAGTTAGTCATCGGTGATGACTGACTGTTTCGTCAGTATGACTTTTGTTGTCATTGAGATCTCCATCCTTTTCTTCTCCATCAAGAAATACTAAAATTTTGTCCATCAGGTTAGTCTGTGTTTTGCTTGTCGGGCAACACTATAACTCTGCTCATTGGTAATGCTGTGCATTTCCTCGTCGGGCAATACTATGCCTTTGTTCTTTTACTCTAACCTTCAGGTGCACTCTGTCAGTGTATTCAGTGACTTAGTGAATACTAGACTTATATGCATTACTGATTAGCATAGCCTTGATTCATGATTTATTTGAAGTCTTTGGCAGTATCTCCATGACCATATAGATTATATCAAGTTGACATCAATAACAATACAATATATTAACTGAACTAATATCTTGCATGGTCATAAACTTAACATCTTCAAACATTCAATCAGTTACATGTCATCAATCTCTCCCTTTGTCATTAATGGCAACATACTACATTATCATACTACACTATTGCTAATACAATATGAAATATACAGTTTCATCAAGCTTTCCTAATGTAACTATTACAAATGTCTGGCTATCGGTAAGCTCCAATAGCTTTGGTTTGATTCTTGCAGCTTTCTTTCTGCCTTCAATCCCTTCACTGGATGGATGTAGAATCTTTCTTTCTCTGATGTGATGTGTTTTCCTTCTGTATAAAACTCTCTCCCTTTAATTGTTCTCCTTTCTTTTGATGTTTTCTATCTCTTTCTATTTTCTCTCCCTTTGTTAGTATGATAATGAGGTATCTCTCTCCCTTTGACATTAATGAAAAACATCTTATCTTTACAAAAAAGCTTTTGACAGTTATGTCAAGTGGATCCTTTCTATCCATAATATATTCCTTGAATTTCCCAATCCATCAAAAATACCTCTGTTTCTCAGAGTAGATAAATACCTTGCTATGTATTGATTTATCTTTGAACTCCATCTCTCTGCTTGCATCAACATGAATGATATTCTGATAATATGTAGGCTGATGCAGCCTTCTAGTTAGCTTACTGACTAGTAGACAAGGGTCTGACCCCTAGTCTCTTTCTCAAGTACTCAAATGCATCCTTGGGCAGTGGCTTGGGGAAGCTATTGGCCAATTGTTTCTTTGATTGCACATACTCCAGTATCACTTCCTTTTCCTGAACTTGTTCTCTTAAATAATGATACTTGATGGAAATATGCTTTGTTTTAGCATGTCTGAATGGATTCTTGGAAATGTTTATTGCACTTGTATTATCACAATAGATAATTACTGGTTCTAAAATTTTCATATGTATACCTTCTAGTAACTGTTTGATCCATGTAATATTTGAGCAGTTTGCAACAGTAGAAACATATTCTACCTCTATAGTAGATTAAGAGATGCATCCTTGCTTCTTTCTGATCCATGTGACAAGTTTGTCACCCACAAAGAATGCTCCTCCAATTGTGCTCTTCCGGTCATCAATATTTCCATCCTAATCAGCATCAGTAAAAACCTAAAGTTCAAAATTGCCTTCTCTTTTGTACCATAAGCCATATTCTTCATATATCTTAGAATTTGTTTCATAGTAGTCATATGTGATTCCCTGGGATTTACAGAAAATATAGAAACTATTCCTATTGCATGTGCAATATCTGGTCTAGTATGTACAACATACATGAGTTTTCCAATCATTGATCTGTACAAAATATGATTTACCTCTAATGACTTGTCCTCCTTTATCAGCTTACATCTAGTTGCCATCGGTGTTCCAACTAGTTTGGACTCTTCCATCTTGAATATTTTTAGTACTTCTTTGATGTACTTGGATTGTGTAATGAAAATACCTTCATCTTGTTGCATGATTTGTAGACCAAGAAAGAACTTGATCTCTCCAAACATAGACATCTCAAACTCTTTGCTCATCTCATTTTCAAATGATTTACATAGCATATCATGACCTCCAAATATGATGTCATCAACAAATATCTCAGCAATCAAAATGTTAGCATCAATATATTCCTTTAAGTAAAGATTAATGTTTTCACTAGTTCTTACAAATCCAATACTTATAAGATAGGAATGAAGTCTTTCGTACCAGGCTTGGGGTGCTTGTTTCAATCCATACAAGGATTTGTGAAGTCTACATACCATGTCCCTCTTGTCTGGATAAACAACCCCTTCTAGTTGTTTAATGTATACCTCTTCTTCAAGTATTCCATTCAGGAATGCAAACTTGACATCCATTTGATATACCTTCAATCCTTTATGTGCAGCATAAGCAAGTAATATTCTTACTCCTTCTAGTCTAGGAACGGGTGCAAAGGTTTCTCCATATTCAATTCCTTCTTCTTGTGCATACCCCTTTCATACTAGTCTTTCTTTATTTCTTTTGACTTCTCCATTCTCATTTAGCTTATTCCTGAATATCCATTGTGTACCGATGACATTATTGTCATTTGGTCTTGATACAAGTGTCCATGTCTTGGTTTTTTTCTATTTATTCAATCTCTTCATTCATATCACTTATCCATTCATCATTATCTAGTGTAGCATTGACAAATTTGGGCTCATAATCACCAATAAGACATCTTGTATTTAGAGATTTACTTCTAGTTTGATGACATTATTTTTCCATTATTATACTCACTGAAAAATATAGATAGAAAGCATTACCAGAAGACAGCAAGCATTACCAGTGAACCACAAGCAGTACCAGTAAAATGCAAGCATACCCAACAGAACAAAAATTTTGAGAAAAATGCTAAGTATAAAAGTGATAAGCATCATCGGCGACCACAAGCATCACCGGCGACCACAAGCATCATCAACGACCACAAGCATCATTGGTGACCACAAGCATCATCGATGACTACAAGCATTACCGAAGACATAGTTTTCAGAACTAATCTGTCAGAAATAGAAAAGGCATACCCGAAAACAAGTTCAAGAAAGGGACACCGACGACTAAGAAAATCAACCATCAAAACTGACAGATAGATCAAGAACCCGCAAATTGTGGATCTGAGTTTTACACGATGGATAAATCAATGTAATTCTATTTATATAGTTTTGTTTTGTTTTAAATCATAATTTGATGGTCATGCAAGCTTCATGTAAATGCTTTAAAGCATCCTAACGGATCAAAAGCATATCTAACTAAAGATTAAGGTCAAGTTGTAAACCTTGGATCTAGAGTTAACTTGCGATGCATGAATCAAGAATTGAACCTAAAATAGTATAAATAGATGTTCATGCTCTATTGTGAGTACATGAATTCTTTATGAATGATAGCCACAAAGAGCATCTAAGGAGTAGAAGGTAGAATTCATGCAAAGAGTAGAAACAAAGTACATCAGTTATCAAGAACACACAGAGGCTACCGATAAGCAAAAAAAGGTATTATCCAATCATGGAAGGATGATTACTAATATGTATGAAGCTTTATAGGATCTGTTATCAGAAATTGAAGATTGCATTTATCATTAGATTAAAGACTTATGTAGTTTCATTCTAACAAGTGCATCACATCTAAAATCCTTTTGTAGAAGGTGGACTTAACCGTTCTTTCCATATCTCTTAATAGAGTGCACACTTAACAGTGTTTCTAAAGATTGAAATGAAGTAGATCTTAACAGGTCTCCACTGTAATACTCCTAATAGGGTAGGTCATTAGAAGTGACCAAATGTAAGCCTTAACCGTCCCCTTCTTATCTGCAGATAGTGAAGTTTTGTCGGTAACAATCCCCACCACAGTTTTTACTTCCTTAACAGGAGTTTTCTACGATATCATATCTTGTGTCATGTGTTATCTATTTTCATAAATGTTTCTATTATGGTTACATAATAAAAGGAATGTATGATATGATTTCATATGCATAAAGAAAGATGAACAGTTAGATAAGATAAATTACAAACTGATGACTAAGGGTTAATGGGATAACCAAAGAAAATTTTTAGAGGTACTGATTCACCCCTCCCCTCTTAGTACATCATCTCAATATAATTCCAACACTAGTTCTCATACCAGCTTTTTTGTCTCCAATGATCTGGTTCTGTGGGTGGTTCCTTCTAACATATCTTGTAAGTACAGGTTCATCTCTTTGTCTATCAGCTTGATCATCATTTTTTTCTTCATTCTGTTCTCCATCACTTTGTGCATCATTTTGAGCAATATTCTGATCGTCAGTATTTGCATCCTGATGCTCGGGTGCAATGGTATGTTGCTCGGGAGCTATATTTTGTTTGTCAGGTAGAGTGTCAGGTTCCTCATTGTAAGTAAACTTATTGTAGTCCTCTGGTTCTTTAGTTCTTTCCTTTTCATTCTTCTCTGCAAATTCTATTGGCAAGTTGACTCTCAGGGAGAATATGACTTATTTTTTGTTGTCATTATGGCAACAAAGTCATATAAAGTTTTGAAAACAAACTTTGAAGAGCAAAAATTAGCTAAGTATAGAAGACAGAGAAGAACAGAGATATGCAGTCGATCAGAGAACCAATGCACATGTGTCAAAATAAATCAAGATATGCATGTTCATATATGAGCTCAATGATATGTTTTTGTGTTTACCCTATACACGCATGGTATGGAATGACAGTACAGAAAAGTTACAGAAAGATTAAGTGCACTAACAATTCAGAAAATAGAGTATGGAGCCGACCTCAATTTTTGGATTAGCGTATAGTATTTTGATTTTTAAAGGCTATGCACCTATTGTAATAAGTTAGTAATTATGTCTTAAACATTATTTTAAACATGCTTAATCCAATTTGTTTGGAAGCGTTGTGAATTTTGTTTTTGGGCTGACTAAGGTCTTGTTTTCAGTCGCATCTATTCAGGCATGAATATATATATTAGACATGCACTTTTGTATTAATAAGTCATTGAAGATAAAGAAGAGAAGATTTAAAGAAGAGAAATATTAGCAAGTCAATATGAAGTAGAATTCTACAAGTGATTTAAGCATCAGCGCATAAACAAAACTGATCAGACAATAGTATCATTATAGCAGTTCAATTTTTGATATAGTATATATCATTCATCAGAAGGTTGTAGCCTTCATCTTATTGAGAAGTGAGCTCTAGTAGTGAGCCAACCACCTCTAACAGGGTTCTTGTAAAGACTCCTAATAGGGTCATTGTACTTGCATTGTAAATACAACTCCTAACAGGGAAAAAGAACTTTAACAGGTTCATTATACTAGTACAATTATTTGTGGGTACTAATTCCCACCAGGGTTTTCCTCTGATCAAGTTTTCCTCATAAACATATCTAGTTTTATGTGTTATTCTGTTATGCTTCATATGTTATATATTTGATTTATGTTCAAATTCTTGAAATAGAATAATTAATCAGGCACTGATTCACCCCCCCTTCTTAGTATTTCCAACAATTGGTATCAGAGCTCTGGTCGTTTGAAAGAAAGTTTAACCACTTGAGGAGATCATGGATTCAGCAGAAGTGAAACATCTGAAAAAGAATCTTGAAGTAGCCCTTGAAGATCTTGATAGATCTAAAAAAGAAAATGAGGAACTTAAAATAAAAGTCGATGGCTCACAAATGCTTATCAAAAAGTTAAGAAAAGATTTGAAAGATTGCTCTACAAATGATTTGGGTAAAGTGGTCAAAAAGATGAATGATGAAAAAATGTCCTTAAAGGATAAGATTGAAGAATTAAATGATCAGCTAACTGATAGCCTAACAACTATTGAAGAGAAAACCAAAGAAAACAGACAGTTAGATGAAGAACTTATGCAAGATAATATGAAAGTCTTGGAGTAGGAAAACACAAAGAATAAGATTGAATCTGAATTATTAGGAGCAAAAGATAAGATTGATAAACTAGACACTAGTTCTGATCTAATCCAATCACAACTTTATGTATAGAAGATAAAAGGTGATGCTACTGGTGTTGGTTACGGTATGGCACAAACTGAGGTCAATTCATTGCAAGAAAGAAAGAAAGCTCAAATAGAATCTGTAGAAGCAAAGAAAACTGAGAATCTTGAAGAGGCTAAAGCATAACAACCCAAAGATGAACACAAATTAGTTAACCATACTTGTTATGCCTATAAGAAGCATGGACACTTGGCAAGAGATTGTAAAGAGGTAAGACCTTTCAATGGTTATTGTTACTCTTGTAATAAGTTTGGTCATAGGGATATACATTGCAGAACAAGTCAAGGAAATTAGTCACAACAAAACCAAAGAAATATGACTCAATACAATCAGAGAAATCAACCTCTGAAAAAATATCAGAACAATACATGTCAGATATGTAATTACAATGGACACATAGCCAAGCAGTGCAGAATGATGAATAATAACATCAGACCTCCTATCATTTTTCACTCATGTGACAAAGTTGGACACATCTCTAGGTTTTGCAGGTCAAGAGCACAAGGACAAGAGAATCCTAAAAAGTCCCTATTTGAAGAATCAGGAGAAGTTAAGTTTGTAAAAGCTAAAGAAGATTAAGATAAAATTTGGGTTGAAGTAAAGAAGGATAATGATGAGAACAAGGTATTTGATGCATCCTTAGTGGATGCACCTTCTACTTTTGGTTAGTTGATCCTCATGGTCTTAGGGGGAGCTATTCTAGCTCTAAACCCCTACGTGGATGGTATACTCACTTTCGAGTATACACCTATGGATTCATGTATGTGATCATGAACTAAGGTAGTATACATGTACACATTGCCTTTACTTTGTTCAGAACAAAGTTTGAAACTCTCAGTGAAAATGCATATGGTAACAAGCATTAAATGTAGAAAAATTTATATAAATTAGTGAAATAATCAATTATCTTCATTGTTTTCATTTGAGATCATAAAATTCATAGAGCACAGGAGCATTGAGAATCAAAGAATTGGAAGTTATCAATTTGGTTGGTTTGTGAATGGATTGAAGATTGAAACAAAACCCTAGCAGTTGTGTCATTTCAGAATTATCATGAAACCCTATTAATCAAGTAACAAGTATGGTAACCCCTGTTGTATTTGACATTGTTGAAAGGAAAATATTCATGTTCAAGAAGCATCAATTCAAGTCCATATTAGATGATGTTGAAGGAGAATTTTCTAAGACTCAATTAGGATTCATACATGTAGAAGATATTCATGCATATATTTATTGCAAGAAGGAAACTGTTGGAGATAACAACATAGCTACTCTTATGGCTTCAATGATGAAACTAGACTATTCATTCAAAGATGAATATGTGCATCTCACTAACAACCCTATCTTTGAGTATTCTAATGCGCATGAGTTCTATGAGAAAGAATGGGTTAAAATCCTACTGAGTAGGATACATGATGACCTATATTGGATTGGTGAATTTCTTGTCCGCATTACTTTAGACCTAATTCATGATATGACTAGACTTCCTAAGATTGGACCAATTATTCCCACTGGTAAGGATGTTAAGAAGCAGGTTGAACAAGCATGCTTATCCAGGAGTGATAGGCATAGAATAATTGTTGATCCCATTAAGGAAAATGACATCAAATTGGTCACTATGATACTAGGTTATAAGTTCTAGCATGCAAGTAGACTAAACAGTGTTCCTGTAGCTACTGTCCTGGCAATAATAAAGATGGTAAAGGATAATACTTAGTAAACTCTATGTGAAATATTGCATGCACAACTTATTGACAACATTAGAGCTATCAAGCATGAGAAGAGAAAGATATTCAGATTTGGTTCTTTGATCATCTATCTATACTTTCACATTGTTGGTAAAGTTGCTAATCTCTACCTAGATAGGAGTAAACCTACCATGTCACAAATTTCACTAGAGGCTACATCAGAGAGTAGTGTTAAGGACTCTATGGATATGGAGACAAAAACATTTAGGATCAAAATGTAGAAGAGGTTCAGATTATTAGAGAAGATAGTTGAGAAATACAAAGACACCATATGCTTCATGGTGGAAACTGACTGTACTTGCATGGAGGCAGTTGAGCCTAGAAAAAAATGGATTCACCCACTTGGATATGAAGTTGAAGAACAA
>MU226853.1:1755287-1767334 GCA_018584345.1 Thuja plicata | reverse complement strand
ACCTAGATGGGGTACTTACAGAGAAAAGACAAATCAAGTTGATTTTGTCTTATACAGTGCAGAAAATAAAAGAAAGGCATCAAGGATTACATCTAACATCCTAAGAGTTCATGGTGTCACTCAAGAAAACCTAGATAAGGATAGGGAAGCTAAGATTGCAAAAGAACTTGAGAAAACTACTCCAGAGGTGAAAATGGAAAAATGTGATGATATCCCCAAGAAGAAGAAGAAGAAATCTAATGAAGGTACATCTATGCCATCAACTACTATTGAATTAGATTCCTCTCCACCATCATTACCAAGTAAGTTGAATAGAAGGAGGAAGCAAGTTCCCACAGGTCACCCATCCTCAAGGACAACAAGGAGAAAGGTAAAGAACACTCAAGCCCCTCCTGAGGTAGGATTCAGACCTAGTCTAACAGTCCTAAAGAATAGAATTGTTAATGAAGGAAGACTAGAATCTATTAAGAATGTCTATGAAAAATACCAAGAGATAGACAAATCAAAAATTCATTCTATGATTATCTCTCACATGATCAAGTTTAAGAGGATAGTATTGGAACTTAAAACAATCATATAGACAAAGTATGGAACATACTTGATGTATTGAAAAGGCAAGCAATTGAAGAGGATATGAGGATTAGAGAAGAAACATTAGATAGTCTTCTCCTTATTTTCTCACATGATGAGAAAGCTAACTGTTAGATTTGGTAAAACCTCATCTCAGAACCAAAACAAGAATACTTCATATCATGAACAAAGAGTATGAACTAGTTGGTGAAGAGACTCAGAAAGAATTTGAGCGAGTATTTTTGGATAGACATATGTATCCATCAACGATGCCTACAACAAAAGTGACTCCAGTCCCTCCTAAATAGAGTAAAGAATCTGAGATTCCAAGTGTGCCTATGATAGGTCCACAGGATTCAGTGCCCATTATTTCAACACCTTCTGATACAACCAAAGACTCAGAAGAAACCATTTTGATTGATGATGTTAAGATATCCATGACCACTTCTAACAATGACATGGAAAAAGTAGAAAAATCATTTGTCAGCACTGAAGAGACAAAGAAGGTATGCACTGATAACACTTCCTTACAACAAGATGAAGTTCTAAACAAATATTTAATAGATTTAAATAATGAGGAAGACAATCAAACTAATGAAACACCAGTTATGGAGATCCCTATGAAGAGTGAATATGTGGATACCAGTCAGAATGTAATACATACTCCATCCATCAAACCATCATTGTTGTCAAGTTTGACCTCTGATTCAGCAAATCTAGATGCTTGTGAAGAAGAAGATTTGATTAAGATCAGTGTGCTATCCATGGAGAAAGCCAAAGAGAAACAAGTCATGAGAAAACCTCTCTTTCTGGAGACAGTGAACATTCTGAATGACTTAGTTGTAGCAGATAATAATGTGGCTAAGATTCAGTTAGTTGATGATGTTGACAGCATCTTGACAAGCTTCAAATCACATTTCACAAGTTTAGTAGACTCTGCTACTAAACTTGCAGAAGATAAGTACAAGAAGGAAAGATTAGATGAATTGATAAAGAATTTCTCTTTAGATCTGAACTCATTGAAGATTAGTCAAGCAATCTTGAAAGAACTAGCAGCTAAAGGTAAAAAAGTAATAGCAAACTGCATGGACAGAGTAAAATTCACTTCAGAACACATCAAGAAGATTGAGGAAGCTGATATCTTGGTTGAAAGTGTAAGAAAATCAATTGAAACATACTCGCAAGACATTAATGTATGCAACAATATCTATCAAGGGTAGTTAGACAATATTGAAAAGGCTAAGTTGGAGATCAGCAAGATAAGAACAGGCAGACTCAACTAAGAAATGCACTTGCACCCTCACTAACTGTTCTAAATGATAACATAAAATAGATAAATGCAAAAATTGCTACATATGATCAAGGACCCTGCTTGGATCTGACAAATTAAGATGGAGAAGCTAAAATATGCCTTATGCGCCCATCTTCAGACAGTTGATGTATTGAAGGCATTCTAGCAGCAAGAGATCAAGACTCTTCAGATTGCTTATCCAGATGTATATTCAGAGTAAGTACTCAAGGAATTACAATTTTGACACCTTTGTCATTAATTTCAAAGGTGGAGTATGTGTATGCATGTATGACATATATATTATATATATGTAAACAAGTATGAATAAAAGAGTATGATATACAATTTTTTGGTGTTAGTCAAAGTTTGAGTAACTTGGCCACATTCCTTTGTTTCCATTAATGAAAAAGGGGGAGATTGTTGGCAAGGTGAATCTCAAGGAGAATATGACTTATTTTATGTTTTCATTATGGAAAAAAATTCATATAAAGTTTTAACAACAAACTTTGAAGAGAAAAAATTGGCTAAGTATAGAAGATAGAGAAGAACATAGATATGCAGTCGATCAGAGCACCAACGCACGTGCATCAAAATGAATCAAGATATGTGTGTGAATATATAAGCTCTATGATATGTTTTTGTATTTACCCTATACATGCATGGTACAAAATGATAGTATAGAAAATTTACAGAAAGATTAAGTGCACTAACAGTTCAGAAAACAGAGTATGGAGCTAACCTCAGTTTTTGGATTAGTGCATAATCTTTTTGTTTTGTAAAGGATATGCGCCTATTGTAATAATTTAGTAATTATGTCTTAAACATTATTTTAAGCATGCTTAAGCCAATTTGTTTGGAAGTGTTGTGAATTTTTTTTTTGGGTCGACTGAGGTCTTATTTTCAGTCGTGTCTATTCAGGCATGAATATATATATTAGACATGCACTTTTGTATTAATAAGTCGTCGATGAGAAAGAAGAGAAGATTTAAAGAAGAGAAATATGAGAAAGGAAATATGAAGTAGAAGCCTACAAGTGATTTAAGCATCAGCACATAAATAGAACTGATCAGAAAACAGTGCCATTACAGTAGTTCAATTTTTGATATAGTATATATCAGTCATCAGAAGGTTGTAGCCTTCATCTTATTGAGCAGTGAGCCAACCACCTCTAATAGGGTTCTTTTAAAGACTCCTATTAGGTTCATTTTACTTCCATTGTAAAGACTTCTCTTAGCAGGGCAAAGGAACTTTAATAGGTTCATTATACTAGTACAATTATTTGTGGGTATTGTTGGAAATACAATAATGGGAAAGCAAGATACTGAGAGGGGGGGTGAATCAGATCTTCAAATTTAAACACTTAAACCAAACTGATCCACATTCATATATATATGAATCTAATGTAATGTTGGATAACATCCACACAATGAAATAAATAACACATAACACAATAACTTGGTAACCCAGACACCCAAATAGGTAAAACTGGGGTGGGGATGACACCCACAAAATTCTCCACTACTATAGTAATAAAGTGTACCTGTTAAGGTTACAAATGTTGATTACAAAATGTAATCTACCCTATTAAAGGTCTACCTTGTTAAGAGCTAAAGATCATTACAATCTACCCTATTAAAGGATTTCAACTTACAATAAAGTAAGCACTCTATTAGGAGATAAAGAAAGATCTGCTAGAACCACTCTATTAAGAGATGTTCACCTGATACAATGATTAGAATGTCTCAAGTAATGATCCTTCATTATGCACTCTGATGCTAATGATGGATATCCTCTTTCCAATACCTTCTATGATCTCATAATCTGATATAACTTTACTCTGTTGTTCACTATGTTGTCACTTTGCTTTATCTCTACTTCTTAACAAAAAAACCCTCTGTGCATTTCACTTCAAAATGCAGTCACCACACTTCATCTGCTCTTCTTACACACACATAATAAAATAGGGTTTAGAAGCAATCTAATATATCTGTTCAAGTCTGATAGTAAGATCTAGATCAATGATCAAGATCTAATACCCATACCTTGATGGTATTACAATTAATGTTCATGCATAGGATAAAACAATTAAATGCATAACTAACTCTGTAGAAGAATATTAAATGCATACATAAGTCAGCCCAAAAAGCTTATACAAGTCGGCCAGATCACTTATCCTTGAAGTTTGTATGATTCTAGACATGTATACAAAAACTGTCTTGCTCGACACTTGACTCGTCTGTCACTCGACACTTAACATCTCTATATCCTTCTCAGCTCAGCAATGTAACTCAGCTCAGCA
Source organism: Thuja plicata (assembly GCA_018584345.1). Taxonomy (NCBI): domain Eukaryota; kingdom Viridiplantae; phylum Streptophyta; class Pinopsida; order Cupressales; family Cupressaceae; genus Thuja; species Thuja plicata. Next base: position 1,763,174 of record MU226853.1, on the reverse strand, counting down.
ATGTAACTAGGCAAACTAAAAAATGCTCGACAATGTTGCTCGGCCTTGCATAGTTTTAGCTCGGCCACAGTGATAGCCAACTAAAATTGCCTAAGTGAATGACTAAGTGTTGGTCACTAATCATCAACATAACTTAGATATTAAAAATATCCCCCTTTTATATTAGTGGCAAAAACACTTATCATTACTTCCATTCATTTCATCAAAATATTGCCTAAGTATACAAAGTACTCCCCCTAGGAATATACTTAGAAATAATCCATACAAAAATTTTACATGCCTCCAAAAATTATATACAAGTGTACTTGTACTGTACTGATGTATCATGTTGTATCCTTTCCAATTTCCTTTCCAATTTCCCCCTTGTTTTTGTCACTGATTGCAGGTGGGGTTAAGTTGTACTTATCCAAAAATTGTTTATGAAGCTGGAAGGTGGATTCAAATGTAGTATCCCAGCTTTCCTTAGCAATCTTCATAACTTCCAATTTTATTTCTAGCTTGGCAGCTAGACTGACTAAACTTTCTGCAGTTGATAGATTTGCATTACTCTGTGATAAATCCTTTGCAATTGAAAGTTCCTTCTGTATTACCTCCAAGTGAGGCAATAAGCTTGTCTGAATAGTTATCAATTTGCCCCTTATTCGACCATCTTTAGCCATAAGCTCGACTATTCTCTATTGTGCATTTATTAACTTATTAAGATGCAAAGAACTAGAGGTGGTATCTTTACCCAAAGTAGTGCCAGTTGATCTCAAATCTAACTGTAGCTTCTCAAAAAGTTGTAGATTATCCTTTGTGAAAAATTCAACATCACATAATTTTATGTACAAAGAATAAACATTGGCTATAACTTTCTCTAACGTTTCTACAAGAATAGAAATTTCAACCTATTTTTTTGCAATCTCTTCTGAGATTTTCTCTAGAATTTTGCTCTCAAATCTTCTCCTGGACCATTGTAGAAGCTTTTCATTGATGTCTATGTCCTCATCAGTTACCTTATGTACAATTTTGACTAGCTGATCAATGATTGGAGCTTGAGGCACTTCATCATCTAAGTCAAAGGCCTTTGCAAATATGTCTTTGATGTCATGCAACACCTACTTTTGCTTTTGTTCTATCTTCATCTCTTCCTATTTGTTCTTCCTCTTAATTAATTCTTGAAGAGTCCCTATTTGTTCAAAAGATAACTCATTGGGATCCCATTGTGGAATCACAATGAATTCATCTAATGTTACATCTAGAATCTAAGACTTCTTCTTCAAGATTTTCTTTTTCTTCAACTCTGGAGAACTTATGCTCAACAACATAATATATTTTCCTTTGACAGTGTCAATGTCCATTGCCTCTTTCAATTCTGTCAGTATTGTCTGTGGATTGGGAATACCACCAGTTTTAGGACCTATAGGAGTGGATGATGCAGAGTGTGGTAGATCAACCAACACTTTCATTTCCTCTTCTTCTTTAGACTTTTCAACAGTATCTATTATCCCTACTCCACTATCTAAAACTATTTTCACAACCTCTAAAATAGGTGGATTCTGTGAAGTTACCTCTTGTTCATTTGTTTGCTAGTTCTCTTCACCTTTCTGATCATTGACAACTTCAATTATTTCATCAGATGTTGTGGTCTTCCCTTCTTCAGTATCAGTTGCCTTAATAGGCGAATCAATGTCTTTACCACTCGGCATCTCTTGTTCCTCGACATTCAAATTGCTTGGATCATCAACTATAAAATCCATAGGAATGTCTACAGTCAGATCAATAGAATTAGTTGAGTCTAATGCATCTGTGGTTTTGTCCTGTTCTATGGAAATTTGATCTTGAGTTATCCGTGGCTCAGGGGTAGTCTTTACGTCAACTTGTTTTGTCTTTTGCTCGGATGTCCCCTCACTAGATTTCTTATCTTTTGGAACGATCAGTCCAAATATTTCCTTCCATATCCTTGTGCTTTTCTATACTACACCTTCAATATCATTTTTTAGAACAACATAGCCTTTGAGTTTAGGAGAAAACCTACTCTTGTATTCCTCAATGAATTTGGTTCTTTGTTTTGAGGTTAGCTCAGGTATTACCTGGGCTAGAGTTCCTTCCCTGATCTGTCTTTATGTGGAAAGTGCAAATTCCCATTTTCTTGATAGAAAATCATAAATTTCATTGGGCACATGATTTCCTATCTCTGTAGGAGTTAATTTGAAAGTACTCATCATATCCAATAGTGCTTCCTATACTTCGTGCCTATCTACAGTTTTCAACTTTTCATACTTAATGAACTTAAAAGTTGCTAACACTGCCGAATTCCTCAAAGTGTCACATACCTCATCAATACTAGATGGTTTCTTGAATTTTTCTATAGGTATGTTGCTGGGTTCATCAGTTTCTGTCTTTTCCTCATCACTATCTGTCCCCAAATTTAATCTCCTTCTTGGTCTCTTTGCTGGATTACTCGACTCAGCCTTAGGAGAAACCTTTGCTTCCTTTCTAGAACTACTTTCTGCAACTTTCCTCCTACCATATACTTTTGTTTGTACTTCTACTAGAGAAGTAACAGTTGATTCTCTAGTCCTTAGATGATTAGCTGCAGGAGGTGTAACCTTAGGTTTAGCTTTGCTTTTCTTGGTTACTATGACAATTGATGGTCTTTTTCCCTTGGCTTTCTTAGTGGCCTCTTCTGATGCACTCACTTCCTCCTTTGTAGAAATATCCTCACCTTGTCCAGTGGTTAGGCCTAAAGGTGCATCCTCAAGTTCTTCAGCACTACCTAAGCCAACCATTTTCTTCATATTTTTCACAATCTTCTTTCTTTTCCTCTCCATAGTTCCTTCATTCAAACTTCTATAAATTTTAGCCTTAGCTTCATAAAAAATTCCAAATCTCTCTACTGTAGTATCAATTGCCTCGGCTAGGAGTGTAATGATGTTAGCTGATGCTTCATCAATGTTGATTTCATATGGAAATGGTTTTAAGCATGTTATCCTAGGTGTCACCACCTGGACATAAGTATTATCTATATCAACTAGAAAACAAATTTCTTCATAGTGCTTCTCCACTAGTGACTTAGGAATTATAGTCCTTAATCTCATTCTCTTCTTGAATTCTACAAAATAACTCCCCATAACTCTATTGAAATTACTTCCTAGTTTCTCAATACATTCACTAATCTAAACTGTTATGGGTCTATCCTTGCTCCAAACTATATTTCCCAATGTAGGAAATGTATCCTGAATGTAGAAAAATATACAGACTAGTAAGGAACCAAACTTACATGATGAGCTCTTAGCCTTTCTAATTGATACTAGGTTCTCAGCTAATTGTGTCTGCTATAGCTTAGCAAGATCATATGTATGATTTTTCTTCACAATTTTCCATGCCTGATCAACGGCTGTACAAGGAAAACTATCCAATCTACTCGACTAATAGAACTTATGTTCTATTACCCTTACTCCAAAATCAAGTTCTAGGTCAGTTATTGTAGAGATATTCATACCTCTGTTGTTCCATATGGCTCCAGTGTTTAGTGTAATCTCTTCTTTGTTGTTATCCCTCATTGTTCATTTCCCGTTCACTATAGGATATCCAATCACTTGATGAATCATGCTTTTGGTGATCTTGACTGGTCCATTATCCAACCACATACACATGTCATGAACTCGGCTAAGGATAACCTTAATCCATTCATCTTTGAAACCTTATGGAAAATCTAGGGCACGAGTTAACCCTTTGTTGGCTAAATGTTTGAATTCTACCTTCAGAACTCCATCGACACACAATTTGTTGTATGATTTCCTCAATTCACTATCACCTACTTCACCAATCTTAACCATATAACATGATCAAACATCATGATTCATGAGTACCTTGGGTGGAATAAATGAGAGGGCTCCCATTAAATCACTCTGAATCGCACTTTCAGGAACCGCTCGAAAGTTGAGAGGTTCACATTCATCACTTTGTATTAATTGAATTTTCTCTGGTTCGACCTCCATACTCTTAGCTGGTGCAGAAGAACTTGCAGCCATAATTTTAAAATTAGGGTTCAAAAGATGAGAAACATAGTACCTCGGCAAGTAACACTTTGCATTGTTCACCTTACGATTTCCGACGGCATGCTGATGAAATCTTTGATGCTAACTGTATTAAGATCAATTTTGCAAATTAATTCAATCACTCTGTAAACAGTAAAAATCGCAAGGTAAAAATGAATTGTCAACTGTTCACCTTTTATAGACTTTGAAAGGTCAAGGTAGGTAAGAAATGAATGTTCTACCCATTGAGTTAGTGCAAGTCAACTGTCCTCAGCTTTTAACACAACTTGCATCCCACTCAGCTTACTAAACCCGACCTTCATAAAAATTTACTCAGAACTCACTAAAGAACTCGGCTTTAGTGTCCATGAATAGTACTCGGTACCTATAGTGCAATTGGCTCAACTCAGCATTTGTCTTCAAACTATGTCCTGGTGCATCTTAACATATGCAAATATGGACTTTTGTACATTTCATGTTAGGAACTGATGTAAGATAAGATTTTTAGATACAGTTCCTTACATACCTCTTTTTCTTAGTTGGAGATGATGTGATCACCTAATCCATTGGATTGGGTGACCTCGACTTCATGAGCTTCACTGCTGCATGGTTCATACTTCTTAACCCATGTCTTGTTCATCTATTCCCTTATTTTCTCTACAGTAGGAGTAGGTACCCTAGTCTTGCAATCTTTCCTTATATGACCAATGTTTAGACAACTGTGACAAACTAGGCTTCCATTGATCCAACTTTTAGATTTTCCTTTGAAATGTGTCCTTATGCAATTTTCTGGAACATGTCCATACTCACCATAGTAATGACAACTATGCCATGTATTGTAATCCCAATTGTGAGTATTTCCTTTTCTTGGTGATTTCTCTTGTACCTTTGATGTCCACTGTTGTTTACCTTTAGATCTGCAATCTTGAGCTCTATGACCATATTTGTGACAGTTATAGAAATTACCATTGAGTCTAGGTGCTTTGCTTGCCTTTGTCTTACATTCACGTGCTTGATGTCCAAACTTATTACAGTTAAAGCAATAACCATTAAAGTTAGTTTTTGGATTGGACTTACCATTCTTGCTTTGACAAATGTTTGTTGTATGACCTGGTTTCCCACAGTGATGACAAATAGGTTTGTTGTTTATTGGCTTTGCATACCATCTTTCACCTATCTTAGGTGATTCTCCATCTTCAGTGGTTGTATTTTGTTCATTGTGACCTAATCCAGAAGAATCTTTAGATCTTCTTGATGCTTCCACCAGCTGTTCAAAGTAGCTCATAGCAGCACTCAGATCATTCACTCTTTTATTAATTTCTTTCTCACATCTCAATTCATCTTTCAATTGACTGTTCTCAAATCTAAGATTAACAATCTCCAAGTCTTTCCTACTGATCTCCTGATTCATAAGTAGTAGCTGATTTGCCATGTCTACTTGATTGACTGTCATTGTTTGCACATCATGTGTTCTTTCATCAATTTTGGTAGTCATCATTCTTTTGTCTTCTTCTGCCATACCCTTTTCATCTTCGGCTTTCTTTTTCTATTCAACAACTTCACACATTCTTATTGATTGGGCTTCTTGTTCCTTTTTCAGATTTTTGACTTCTTCACATAGTGCACTATTCTTTTCCAGTAGATCTGCTATTGCTGCATCGCTCTCAGTAGAATCTCCATTCTAAAATAGATTTGTGGTGTCCTCTTCCTGATAATGAGTATCATTCATTTGTTTAGCCAGATCTTTCCTTGCAGTCAAGGACTTCTTTAATTCTTGTCTTGCAGTCTCAAGTTGTTGTAGTGATAGCTTAATATCAATCTTTTGATTCTCAATGAATTTACCCATCTTGTAGATCTCCATCTCAAGATCTATATTCTCAAGCTAATTATAACCCTTTTTAGAGAACTGAGCTCTGATACCAATTGTTAGAAATACAATAATGGGAAAGCAAGAAACTGAGAGGGGGGGTGAATCAGATCTTCAAATTTAAACACTTAAAACAAACTGATCCACATTCATACATATATGAATCTAATGTAATCTCAGATAGAATCCACACAATGAAATAAATAACACATAAAACAATAACTTGGTAACCTAGAAACCCAAATAGGTAAAACTAGGGTGGGGATGACACCCACAAAATTCTCCACTACTATAGTAAGAAAGTGTACTTGTTAAGGTTACAAATGTTGATTACAAAATGTAATCTACCCTGTTAAAGGTCTACCCAGTTAAGAGCTAAAGATCATTACAATCTACCCTGTTAAAGGATTTCAACTTACAATAAAGTAAGATCTCTGTTAGGAGATAAAGAAAGGTCTACTAGAACCACTTTGTTAAGATATTTTCACCTGATAAAATGATTAGAATGTCTCAAGTATTGATCCTTCATTATGCACTCTGATGCTGATGACAGATCTCCTCTTTCCAGTACCTTCTATGATCTCATAATCTTATATAACTTTACTCTGCTATTTACTATGTTGTCACTCTGCTTCATCTTTACTTATTAACAAAATAACCCTCTGTGCATTTCACTTTAAAATTCAGTCACCACACTTCGTTTTCTCTTCTTACACACACATAATAAAAATAGGGTTTTGAAGCAATCTAATATATCCATTCAAGTCTGATAGTAAGATCTAGATCAACGGTCACGATCTAATACCCATACCTTGATGGTATTAAAATTAATGTTCATGCATAGGATAAAACAATTAAATGCATAACTAACTCTGTAGAAGAATATTAAATGCATACATAAGTCGGCCCAAAAAGCTTATAAAAGTCAGCCAGATCACTTATCCTCAAAGTTTGTATCATTCCAGACATGTATACAAAACTATCTTGCTTGGCACTTGACTATTTTGTCGCTCGAAACTTAACATCTTTGTATCCTTCTTGGCTCAACAATGTAACTCGTCTTGGAAATGTAACTAGGCAAACTGAAAACTACTCAGAAATCTTGCTCAACCTTGCATAGTTTTAGCTCATCCACAGCGATAACCAACTAAAACTACCTAAGTGAATGGCTAAGTTTTGGTCACTAATCATCAACAAAAATTAGAGATTAACAGGTACTAATTCCCACCGGAATTTTCCTCTGATCAAGGTTTCCCCGTAAACATATCTGGTTTTATGTGTTATTATTTTATGCTTCATATTTTATCTATTCGATTTATGTTCAAATTTCTGAAATAGAATAATTAATCAAACACTGATTCACCTCCCCCCCCTCTCAGTGTTTCCAACAAATTCATCTAGCTTTACGTTTGCACTTTCAACAATTTTGCTAGAGGCTTTTTTTAGACATTTATAAGCCTTTCTCTTGGTATAATAACCTAGAAAAATTCCTTCATCACTCTTGGAGTCAATTTTTCCATTTCTATCATCTTTTAAGATATAACATTGACTGCCAAAAATTTTGAAATAACTTACATTGGGTGTGTATCCATACCATAGCTCATAAGGTGTCTTTTTGGTGTCTTTCTTCAATTGTACTTTGTTCAATGTGTAAACAACAGTACTGACAGCTTCCCTCCAAAATATTTGGGTGATCCCTTTCTCTATCATCAGTGTCCTTGCACAATCAACTATGGATATGTTCCTTCTTTTAGTAATTCCATCCCGTTGTGGTTTTCTCGCTGCAAAGACCTGTCTTTTGATTCCATGCTCATTACAAAAGTTAGTGAATTCATATAAGATAAATTCCCCTCCTCTATCTAACCTTAATCATTTTATCTCCTTACCACTTTTCTTCTCAACCATTTCTTTGTACCATTTAAACATCTTAAATGCTTCTGATTTATCTTTTAGAAACACGACTGTCATCATTCTAGAGTAATCATCAACAAAGAGAAT
>MU226853.1:1688429-1743742 GCA_018584345.1 Thuja plicata | reverse complement strand
AAAATCTAATGATCAACTTGGAGAAGTGTGACTTCATGAAGCAGGAGCTGGTATATCTCGGTTTTGTTTTGTCACAGGGTAACCTCAAAATGGACCAAGAAAAGGTGGATGCCATTCTAAGTTGGCCCACTCCCAAGGATGCTACTGAGGTGAGAAGTTTCCATGGTTTATCTCAGTATTATAGAAATTTTATTAGACATTTCAGTGGGATTTGTGCACCTATGTTAGACACCATTAGAGGTGGGATGAAGACAAAGTTTCAATGGACACCACAAGCAGACAAAGGTTTTGAAACACTTAAGGAGAAGATAGCAGAGTTGCCTACTCTAGTTCTTCCAAGCTTTGATAAGCCTTTTACAGTAGAATGTGATGCAAGTAATGTGGTCATTGGGGCCATCATAAGCCAAGAAGGAAGACCAGTAGCTTTCCATAGTGAGAAGCTAAATGATGCAAAGAAGAAGTAATCTTCTTATGACTTAGAGTTGTATGCTCTAGTCCAAGCAATCAAGAAGTGGAGGCACTACTTGCTTCCAAAGGAGTTCATAGTATACACTGATAACCAATCTCTTAGCTTCCTTAACTCTCAAGACAAACTCAGCAGCAAACACATGAAGTGGGTGGAGTATCTACAAGCCTACACTTTCAATATCAAGCATAAAAAGGGAGTACAGAATAAGGTTTTTGATGCATTGAGTAGAAGGTTTCTCACAGTCCAAGAAGTTCAGCTACAAAGCATAGGTATTGATAGATTCAAAGACCTATTTGCTAAAGGTGAATATTTTTCCCAAATCTACAAGGTATGCAAGGAGTTTAAAAACAACTTTCATGGTGAGTTTTCTGAATATACTTTGCAGAATGATTTATTGTTTAAAAGAGGTTAGCTTTGTGTTCCTAAAAGATCTATGAGAGAGAATTTGATTCAGGAAGAACATAATGGAGCACTTAGTGGTCATTTTGGAGTCAGTAAGACTCAAGAGCTAGTCACTAGGTTCTATTTTTGGCCTAGAATGAATAGAGATGTTAGATAGTATGTTGAGAGTTGTGCAGTGTGTCAAAAAGCAAAGGGACCATCTTCAAATGCAGGTCTTTATCAGCCACTTCCAATCCCAACTAGACCGTGGGAATGCATAAGCATGGATTTTGTAGTTGGTTTTCCAAGAACAAGATAGGGATATGACAGTATTTTTGTTGTAGTGGACAGATTTAGTAAGATGACACATTTTATACCTTGCAAGACTATTCATGATGCTTGTAACATTGCTGAGCTATTTTTCAGTGGAGTGGTGAGGATACATTGACTCCCACTTAGTATTGTTTCAGATAGAGACAGCAAATTCATGAGCCATTTTTGGAAGACCTTATGGAAAAAGCTTGGTACTAACTTGTCTTTTGGATCTGCATATCATCCACAAACAGATGACCAAATAGAGGTGGTCAATAGGAGTCTTGGTAACTTACTGAGATGCCTCACAAAGGAGTATGGTCAAGCATGGGACCAACTCATTGGACAAGCTGAATATGCATATAATGATACAATGAACATATCAATTGGTAAGAGTCCTTTTGAAATTGTTTATGGATTTCACCTAATAGGAATTTTTGAGCTTAGAGAATTGAAGGAAGGAATGTATGGCAATGGAAATGCTAAGGAATTTTCTCATTCAATGAGGGAAGTACATGAAAGTGTGAGAAATAATTTGATGGAGAATGCTGAAAAGGTAAAGCAAAAGGTGGATGCAACAAAGAGGGATGTTCAGTTTTAGATTGGAGACTTTGTGATGGTACACTTGAACAAACATAGGCTGTAGAAAGGTGTTCCTCACAAGCTATAGATGAAGAGGCTAGGTTCATGTAAGATACTTGCAAAGTATGGAAACAATGCATACAAGGTGGAGCTTCCTGAAGACATTGGGTTGTCACTGGTTTTCAACATTGCAGATTTGATAACATACAAAGGACCAATTCAAGATGCTGATCAGAACCTTCAAGAGGTAATAAAAGAGGTAAAATATATGAAATTAACCCCTATTGCATCTATGACAGTTGAAAAGATACTAGACTCAAGGGTCTACAAGAAGACTAGGAACAAAGACTATATGGAGCACCTTGTCAAATGGCAGGGCAAAGAAGATGTTGATGCTACTTGGATTAGAGAAAAAAAATTCAAGGGGTTGGGCATTGATCCAAACATGCTCAATGCAAGGATGGATTAACCTTTCTTTTGTCTGGGGGAGTATGGTGTAAGAGCACACCTAACTCAACCCTTAGCTCTTTATTTCTAGCATGTACTAACTCTAGCCAAGTCAGGAGAGTGTGTGTGGACCTTAGAAGGTCATTTGTTTTTCCCTAAGATGGATATGACTAGGTCAATCCATGTCTAGATAGGTTGCTTAGTTGGTTTCCTTTAGTTGTGTGTGTGTGAGGTAGTGGGTAAGCCTCTAGAAATCCAACCAAGGCATCGAGAACTTTGGACAAGCTGCTTGGAATGACTGGCACTCAGCATACACTGGTGCCTAGCAAATCGACCTACATTGCCTAGAAACTCAGCCTACATTTGTGCCTAGCAACTCAGCCTACATTTGTGCCTAGCAACTCGACCAACACTGGAGCTCGACTTTTTTTTATTGTTGCTCGACTTTCTTTATTGTTGCTCGACAATATTCAGTCGTAACAGCCCGTGAAAAGAAGATATTGTCTTTTATGGACAGTTAGTGTAACAGTTCCTGAAGAGATTTTTGTGAATGAGTGGATCCTTAGGGTTGTTTCCTATGAGAGGATGGTTACTAATAACATCTAGAGCATTCATTTTTGGGGATCTAGAGAGTAGAGAGAGAAGAAAAGAGAAGCTACAAGAAATCATAGAGTTGCAAATTATTGTACTATTTTGTTTTGTTTTCTGTAATGAGAAGTTGCAGATAGTGTGTTCAGTGGATATCAAAATTCTTTGTTCATTTTGCATGCAAGTAGATTAGTTACTTTATTTTCTATTTTTTAAGTTTTTAGTTCTTCACCCATTCTGGGTTGTAAGAAGTAATGGCCCCTCGAGATTCCTAAATCCATGGTGAGAATCATGTGTTGGGATGGAACTCAAGAGGAGCCCTTGTACATAGTTTCCTTTTTGTTTTTGGTAGGAGTAGCAACAGGTGTGAATCTAGAGATCTTACCCTAGGCAAGCTTGGAGATAGTCTGGCTAGGGAAGAGAATGAGAACAATGTTCTGAAAACATTGGTTGAATGAACCTATTTGTGTAGGTTCAGTAAGGAGGAGATGAATTCATTTTGATGGGGAATGAGTCTTGAAGAGGAGGTAAAGTTGAGAGTGACTTACCTTAGTTTAGGGTTGTGAACACCCTAAGGGATCTAGGAAAAAGATCTCAGAATGTAGCCAAGCTGGTTCTGTAGCAACAACAAGACTTTTGTCCACATCATTCTCTTGTTCACCCCACACACACAATTTGTAATGAATTGATTTTGTCTCTTATAGACACGATTTCCTCTTTTACAGGGTTTCTTGATCTTGGCATGTTCCACAACTCTCACGAATAGATTTAATGTGAATCTCCATTCTGATCTCGTAGAGATCTTCTTGCCAACTGGATAAAGTAGTTTTAAATCAATTACTTATCTCCGTAATATCTGGATGATTAAAACAAAGGTAAGTATCAGTTAACTCTATCTTTAGCTTCTTGACAGCTAAGTATTTTGTCATTTTTTGAACTCTCTATTCTGTCAGTCAACACTTCAGTTAGTCATCGGTAATGATTGACTATTCGGTTGATGTGACTTTAGTTGTCATCAGGATCTTCATCCTTGTCTTCTCCATCAGGCAACACTAAAATTCTGTCTGTCAGGTTAGTCTGTGTTTTTCTCGTCGGGAAACACTATAACTCTACTCGTCAGTAATGTTGTGCATTTCCTCGTCGGGCAACACTATGGCTTTGTTCTTTTACTCTAACCACCGTCGGTGTATTCAGTCACTTAGTGAATACTAGACTTGTATGCATTACTGATTAACATAGCCTTGATTCATGAGTTCTTTGAAGTCTTTGGCAGTGTCTCCATGACCATACAAATTATATCAAGTTGACATCAATGACAATACAATACATTAACTGATTTAATGCCTTGCATGATCATCAACTTAACATCTTCAAACATTCAATCAGTTACATGTCATCAATATTGAGATTACATCCATATGAACAATGTGTTATCTCATGAAAGGACAATGGATTCATGATGAAAAAAAACTTTAATGAGTTAGAACGACAAAATATAATGCCAAAGGAATGCTAAAATGCCATAAAGAGAAGAAAAGCCCATGAGAGCATTAATTCTAAAAATAGAACAACAGTATCAATGAAGGGTTATCAACATAAAAAAAAATAGCAGATCAATGAAATACCTTGAAAACACCCAATAAATTTTCAAGAGTGCATTAATGAAATTTATTATCTAGTAATAAAGTGATTCCATTTATTAATTAAATCATATTGATTTAATTATTAAGTCACTTATTATTCTCTATTTCACTTAAGCTAAAATTTAGGCATATAATAATTAATTCTTTTATTAATTATTATTATGCAACCTAGATTTTTCCCCTTTAGGGTTTTGATCACCCTCATAACGTTTGATCTTTTTGTATTTTGTATTTCCTCTCTGATTGAAAATTTTGTCTTTCAGAACATTTTTGTCTCCAAGCTTTTCTTTTGTAACAGGTTATTTTGCATGCAGATGATCTTGGCTTATGAATTCTTTGAATTCTAACATGGTATCAAAGCCTCTCTGTTGCTGCCCGTTCTTGAGTTTTTGAAGTTTTTGGAGATCCGAGGGTTTCAAGGTTTTTCTACATTTTCTGTGTGGATCTGGAGGGGATTTATTTTTTGGAGCACTTTGGGAAACAAATGACATCTGGGTTGCGTTTGGAATGCCCCAAAACCCTCATTTTCATAATTTAGGCACATCCTATTTGGACAAAATTGAAATTTGGGCCCTATTTTTGCATGCACTGCCATTGACACACTTTATGAGGCAAAAACTTGCCTCAATTTTGACACAGCCTTTATTTTCATGCTGCCTCAACTTTCGTGCATCTCAATTTCTATGCGTCTCAATTGCTCTACGCCTTGATTTTTGTGCCACCTTAATTTTTGTGTCACCTTTATTTTGTGTTGCCTCAATTTTTGTGTTGTCTAGTTGCATGGAGAAGAGAGAAAATGACAACACTATCTTTTTTTAATATTTTTTTAAAACAAAAAAATATAAAGGTTTTTTTTATGTTTTTTTTCTTTAATAAAAAAACATGCTTTTTCGAATATTTTTTAAAAATAAAAAAATATAAATGTTTTTTGTGTGTTTTTTTCTTAAAAAAATATACTATTATTTATTTATTTATTTATTTTTTAAAAATACATGTTTTTTTAATTGTTAAAAAAAAAACAATTGCTATTTTTAATTGTTTTTTCATTAAAAAATTGATATTTTTTTCTGCCAAATTTGGCGGGAATTCTGGAGGTAGTCCAGATTTGGAGAGTTTCGCCAGTTTAGCCAGGCTTCACCATTTTTGGCTAAGGTTTCTTTCAGTTCATTTGGTTTTTGACCTACTGGTGGTTTTTGGCTCATAACTTGAGCAAATAGGGACGTTTTTCGCCAAACAAGATATCGACAGGAAGCTAGTTCTGAGGTCGATCTGATTTTTTCAGTTTGGGTATCTGATTTTGCCATCTTGCAAGGTTTTTTCCAGTCAAATTCAGGGTTCCATTTTTCCCTCTAGTCACTATATCTCACTCCTTTAAACTCCTTTTTTTGACTTCCGCATGGCATCAAAAAGTTGGTTCTGCTCTTCTTTCTTCTTCTATGGGTCTCACTCCCAGAATTTGCTCCATATATATTTTATTCAATTGTTTTCTTTATGGTATTTTGGTGGATATCTTGGATGTTTCATGTCCTAGGATCATTTCCTTTTCTAAATATTGTATGCATCTATTTCTGTAGCATTTTTTGCAAACACACTGAGATAAAGTGTCATTTGATGCATGCTTGGGATTCTATAGTACTAGAGCACTATATTATAAAGTTCAATGGGGGGGTTTGATGTTTGCCTTGTTTTCCATCTACCTTTGTCAAGTGAGTGTTCCTTCCATGACATTAGCCTCATTATGTGTGTCAAGTGAGTGTTCCTTCCGTGACACCATCCTTTATATGTGTTTGTACATTCTTCATCATGAAGTGTTTCTTGGTAGTCTATTTCAATGTACCTATCATTCCTCTCCCTGCTCATCATTATGGGGGGTATCTCTTATTGGTTCTAATGCTTCCTTGGTTTGATGGAGTGATCTATGTATTAAGTATTTGTTCCTATGTACTAGGCGGATGCAGTGGCTGGTACTTATGCATTTTGGTGAGATGGATCATTTACCATATGGACACTCTCCTTTCATTCCTATTTTTGAGGCATTCTTCCATATTTGATTGATCATCTCTTCAGGATTTGTTTACAGTCTTCTCTACCTGATCATGTTTCATTACAGTGGAGGCTCCAATAGTTATTTTTTGATATTGTTTGCAGCTTCATGCTTTAGAGGGGTTCTACATGTTCTTTATTTGTTCCTATTTTCTGGGACATTCTCTAGTTTAGAGGCTTCTTTAGTCCTTCACTAGGCTTCATCTCTTTTTGGAGAGGGGTTTTTCCCACTAGGTTTTCTCCTTTTCTCCTCTTATAGAGATTTTTTTTACTTGGGTACCCAACCATGCCTTGTTGTTGGGACCCATTTTCCTACTTTCAGTAGTTGTTTTTAGGTTTTAGCTTCTCCTTAAGTTTATCTTAAGGGGGGGGTGTTAGAGTAATAAAGTGATTACACTTATTAATTAAATCATATTGATTTAATTATTAAGTCACGTATTATTCTTTATTTCACTTAAGCTAAACTTTAGGCATATAATAATTAATTCTTTTTATTAATTATTCTTATGCAACCTAGATTTTTCCCCTTTAGGGTTTTCCCTTTTAGGGTTTCGATCACCTTCATAAGGTTTGATCTCTTTGTATTTTGTATTCCCTCTCTGAATGAATATTTTGTCTTTCAGAACATTTTTGTCTCCAAGCTTTGCTTTTGTAATAGGTTATTTTGCATGCAGGTGATCTTGGCTTATGAATTCTTTGAATTATAACAAAATTAAAATTATAATAGGTTGCAAAATATACCTTAAGGGGTAATTATATCTACCTGAGCCCAAGATTTTCTCAATTTGTGTTATTTGTTTCCCACAATCAGTGCTAGAAGAAACCCCTATGAAAATAAATGCAAATATAGCTAGTTAGTAACATCTCCTCGACATTAAATATATTATTTCCAAATTATTGAGCATTATTTCCAAGAGAAATATACTTTAGAATTACAAGGTGTATCATATTATATTTAAAAGACATGGGAGAACCTAACAAATATATTAAGTCTGTGTTTGTCTTTGAAGGAATGTTAGCATATGTATTGCTACTAGAATACAACATCAACTTCATATAAAGTGCATGGTAAATATATACAAATTTACAAATCAGGCTGACTAAAATAGCCAAACCACTAGATAGAATGCCGATGAAGCTGGCATCTATAAACTGCACCAAAACTAGAAAGCAATATAAATTTAGCTAAAGAAAACTTTAAGCATCTGATTGGGCCAACCACAAATGGATCAAATAGAAACCTAGTATGAAATATACTATCCAATAAATGTGATTTTCAATCAATCACAAGTTGGTAAAAAATGGGAAATTTCCCTATAATTGCAATAGCCATAGGCAAGGCAATTAAAAAAAATACTGGGAGGATAATAAATTTTCCAATGCAAGGAAATTTGAATTTAGCCAATGATCCAATAAAATGAAGGCCAACTGGGGGAATGCTATCACCATCTTATGAATCCTTCAAAAAATTAAACCTCGCTCTCTGTTAAAGCATCACTCCAGGAGATAACTATTATAGAGATTGGGTAGGTAAGTGAAGTCACTACAAAGATCAATAAACTACAAAATGAGGTCTATGAATATTCTCTGTAATGAAATCAACGATAAATGAGTTGACTCTTTGATTTACTTAAATAAAAATTGTCAAAATAACATTGCACTAGTATGGATGCAAAATCATCTGATGCTTCTACAAGTCGATAGAAATAAGACTCAAATAGATCCAAAACAATTTCACAGTTGCAATAGTTGGGATCTCAATAGTTGTTGAAAATTATCAAAGAAAAATGAAGGGCAAGCCAAATGTCTTTGATACTATGTTGGAGAGATTCTCCCAAGACATGATCACAATGACAATGCCTTCCATAGAAACTAGAGAGACACTTATTCCACCAGGAAATAATATAATATTGAGATATTTTACAAATGTAGAATTCCCTTTATTATATAGAGAATAGGGAGAAAAATGGAGAGTATAGGAGTCACATGTCTCAATGATATATGGGAGTAGGGAAAAGTACCCTAACACAAATACCACTGCACTTAGCAAATGCTAAATAATAAAAGCTAATATCTACCTAAAGTAAGAGTAAATAATATTTACTCTAAAAATAGCCATCATGTAAATAAAAGAAAAAAAGATAAGCTCTATCATATATCTAAAATTTTGATTAGAATATCATGTATTCTACACTTAAGGACCATTGAATTAAACAACAACATTTAAATAATAAAACCAATGCTAGAAAAGGGAGGGGACATATAGTAGATTACAGTTTAGACATTGATGTGGAGTATTAAGACTCCAGATCAATTGGGTGCAACATATTAAGGGCATAGGAGAACTAGCATTCTTCAGAGTGTATCCCTCTTTGAACTCTCACTATGGCTTCCTTCTCCCTACTCTCAAATTATTATCTTATGCCGATGACCATAGAGGATTAACAAATCTCTGGCCTGCAACCTGATTGACAATAGTTCCAACACAAAATATGTATCCCCTTTTGTAAAAACCTACGAAATATTTCTTCAATTTACTCCATAAACACAAAGGGCTCTTCTCGTATAGCTATGCAATGCATACCTCATGTCTCCTCTTTTTCAATAGAGGTACTTGGTCATGACATGTCTAACAAAATTCCCTACTTTGAAAGGAAGAGAATAATCTTTAGGTTCTATCACTTTTGATGCACTCACTTCTTGGGTTTCATTACCTAATTTCATAGTCCTAGAGCCTAGTAGCCTCATGTAAGGTTGAGAGTTACCCCTATTCTTGTGGCTTCTTCATTATTTTTTGACTGCACTAAGAATTTAGGTGTTGAAAATGGGGGTCTGATGTCCTATCTATTTTTCCTTTATTTCTCTCTTTTAAACCTCTATTTGAACCTATCGTTGTTTCTACTTTTTGAATAAGACTTCCTTGCCTTCCCTTCCATATCTAATGTGACTCTCCCTATGAAATAATTGGTAATATATGAGGCCATTTTCTAAAATTGGATCCTAATACTAGATATTTATCCCTTACTTCCTACGTTTAGAATATTTTTGATGATTTGGAGCGCTCTAAACTATTTCCTACTCATATTTTTCTTATGGTGGGTGAGTTATTATGGTGACAATGTCTGTAGTATGAAGGGATAACTTTCTAGTGTAAATAATATTTTTCCTATAAGTCATTTTTCATTCTCTCTCCCCTATGGTTCTCATCATCATTCTTCTCCTAAATTGAGGAAGAATGTTGATATCTGTGATCTCGCTATTTTTCCTATTTCTTCAGATTTTTTGGTAGAAGTCTAGAATGGAATTGATGCCTCCTCTTTCTTCTTGATTTTATTTTTTGGCAGCTCATACCCTTTGCTCATGTGGCACATCCTTTGACCCTTTTTTTTTGTCTCTCAAGCTCTGGCAAGCCAAATTTATTAGATACCATGTTAGAGAAATTCTCGCATGCCAAGATCTAGACTATAACACCTTCCACAGAGGTGATATAGACAATTATTCCAATAGGAAATGATATTATATTTAGAAGTTTTAAAAATGTACAATGGCCTTTTGTATATAGAGAATATAGAGAAAAAGGGTGACTATAGGAGGCTCGTGTCTCAATAAAATATGAGAGTAGGTAAAACTACCTTGACATTAATACCGAATTCCCTTAGCAAATACTAAATAATGAAAGCTAATATATCCCTCTATGGAACTTAAGTAAGAGTAGATAATATTTACTCTAACAATAACCATCATCTAAATAACATAAAAATAGATAATCTATATGATATAACTAAAATTTTGATTAGAAAATACCACATTATAGAGTTAAGGACAATAGCATTATAAAATCATTCCAATAATAAAAATAATGCTTGAAAAGGGAGGGGACATATTATAGATTATAGTTTAGAGATAAATTTGGAGTAGTAAAAATCCAAATCACTTGGGTACAACATTTAAAAGGAATAGGGGAACTAACATTCTTAAGAGTGTATCCCTATTTGAACTATTGCTATGGCCTGCTCCTCCCCATTTTCAAATCATCATTTTCTGCCCAAGATCATGAGAAAAATCATATTATTTTCCTATAATACGTAGAAAAATCACCATTTCATTGTGCTTTCATGGATTTCCATACTCTATTCTGGAGCACCTAAATTGGGACAAATGGGCATAATGTTTGATAAGGTTGTCAAGTCTAGTTTTACATCTGCTAGTTGCATTTCCTTAAATATTTCTAAGTACTTTTCAATAGGCTCATTATATGAATATTTTGCAATGATTTTAGTACATGAGACCACATATCATAGATGCATTTCATCAAACACTTATAATTCCATGTCTATGCTTCCACATTTTGCATACACATGCACTAGGGTAGTTGTAACTACAACATTTGACAAGAAGTTTGTCTTGTAAGTTTTAATGGATGTCCATACCCATTCTAAAGATCCTATTTAAGAAGCAGCAAGGAGAATACTAGTAATAATTGTATAATCACTCCATATCAGGTTTGGTTTTACACCTGCCAATTGTGTTTTCTTGAATCTTTCTTATTGGCTCCTGTTGTTGTGTTTGTTCCTGGGATCGATGTTGTTTATCCATGGTGGTGGCATAGGGTTTATATATGACTCTTGGCTATGTACAGTGTAGGGATTTGTGTAGTAGTGGGATGAAGATATCCATAGCATAGGTATTAGAGGGATGAAGATCATAAAGTGATAATTCATGGAGGAGCATATGGAAGGAATCAATAGATGTAGTACTTCTTGGAGATTTATGGGCAGATCAAACTATACAATTATCATATCATGGTCAATTACAAAATCAACTAAACAAGATAATACATAAGATACATTGAGTATGGGAATGAATCAAAGGGTTTTATTGTTTGCCAGAACTTATAGTTGGTGTCAAGAGATGCATATTGTGTGCCCTCCTTCAGCTCTGCTTTACTGAATAACAAAATGAAACCATCTTTTTTTAAAAGTTATATGCTCATTTTTGTTGTAATTATGATGACATGTCATGGTTGTCATAATTATGACCAACACAGGAATTGATTAAAAAAAATCAAAATTTTCCTTCTATAAACCGACCAAGCCAAACCATTTTAATGCTTGGTCAGAAATGTTGGTCAGAAATTTACTAGTGCTACAAATGGCCCCGACCAGTTGGGCTCAAACTTTCCTTTCTTTTCATGGTTCTGGAGATTCTTCATATTGTGTTGTAGGACAAGATGACCCACCTCAAATTGATGAGGTTTGATCTTCTTACTGAACTATAAGCAAAGGTGATTCTGATACACGTGGAGGTGGTTGTCGGTATTATGGCATCTTTCATCGAGGAGTTCAAGCTCTTGCAAGAAAGAAACTTGGGATTCTTCTTCGAACATCAGATTCTTCATGGAGATTCTAAGCGAAGGGAGCTCAATTTCAATGGGAAGAATGGCATCAGTACCATAGACAAGGGCAAACAGAGTGGCTCTGGTAGGGGTGCGGATGGAAGTGTAGTAGGCCTAGAGGGAAGGACTTAGGCATAGGTTCCAATCAGGTTTGGATTCATTGACTATCTTTTTGAGTATTTTCAAAATGGTTTTGTCTGTAGGCTCTTCTTGACCATTTCCTTGTGGAAATTATTTGGAAGAGGAATGATGGGTAGTGCCCAATTTCTTACAGAGTTCTATGACATCCTTATTTTTTAATGGGGTTCCATTATCAGTGATAATATCTTGAGGAATGCCATAACAACAGATAAGATAGTTCAAAATGAACTTTGAGATCTATTTTTGAGTTGTATATGTAAGAGGAATAGCATCAACCAATTTGGTGAAATATTCCTGTGGCAGCAAGGATGTATTTTTGGCCATTGGAGGAATTTGGAAAAATCTAGCCAATGGGAGAAAGGCCAAAGTGTGATGATAGGTCAATAGGATTGGGAGGAAGATCACCATGCTGCTGATAGGGCACACACTTCTCTACATAATGATAGGTGTCTTGTTCCATAGTAGGCCAATAGTATCCACTGCGTAGAAATTTCTTGGCCAAGGTGAGACCACTAGAATAGGCCCCAAAAATCCTTTTATGTACCTCCTCTAATGATGTTTGCGCTTCATTGGAATTTAGACACCTCAGAAGAGTTTCATTAAAGTGTTTTCAAAATAGGGTATCACGAAGGATTGTATAGTGTTAGGTTCAGTGAATGAAGGTTTTGTGTTGATTCAGGGTGAGGGTAAGTGGAATGACCTTATTTGTTAGGTAGGAATAGATTTCTTGGTACCAAAGAAAATTAGGATCAGAAATTTCACATACCATTTCATTCTTCAGCTGGTCATGGGTAGGGACCATAATATTCTCAACAAGAAACTCGCATCGTGAACTATGTTTTGGCATGGAGCTTAATGATACAATTATTGCCATTGCATCGACTGCTTTGTTTTTTGTTTGGGGGATTTGCTAGAATTTCAATTCTATCAAATGTTGTTTCAAGTCTTCCACCAAGCTATGATAGGGAAGTATCTTGTAATCCTTTGTTTGATACTCATCTAAGACTTTCTTGATAACCAACTGAGAGTCACCAAGAAAATGTAAGCTAGAGATTTTCCACTAGATGGCTTGGTGAAGTCCTATCACCAAGGCTTCATATTCTGCAATATTGTTGGTGCATGGAAATTGTAGTTTGTAGGATTTAGGGATGATATCCCCTTGGGATGTGGTGAGGAATATGTCTTCCCCTGATTCTTTCTATGTAAAGGATCTATCAAAATATAGTTTCCATGGGATAGTCGAGGTGACATTGAGAACTGATTCATCTAGAAAATTTGTGATGATTAGATGGTCCCCTTGAACAGGTGCTTCACCTAATTGATCTGTGATTATTTTTCATTTAATAGATTTGTGGTCCACATAAGCAATGTCAAATTCACTTAGAATTATGACCCACTTTGTAGTGCGCCCTGTGAGAGCAACTTTTGACAATAGATATTTGAGTGTATCAATTTTAGCGACTAGCTAGATCTTATGATTAAGCATGTAATGGCACAATTTTTGTGTACATAAAAAAATATCCAAACAAGTTTTCTCAATGGGTGAGTAATTCAGTTCGTAACCAACTAGTGTCCTGCTGAGATAATAGATTGCTTGTTTCTTTCCATTCTCATCTAGTTGTGCTAAAAGATCACCCAATGCAACTTTAGTAGCTGATATATACTAGATGAGAGGTCAACCTAGGACATGTGGTACTAGTACTTGAGAATTATCCAGATATCCTTTTAGGCGATCAAATTTTGTTTGAAATAAGTAATCCTAGGAAAACTTGATGTTCCTACATAACAAATGTGAAATAGGATATACTTTATCTGCTAGCTATGACATGAACCTTTTGATGGACCGAATCTTTACTTGTAGACTTTGTAGATTTTTCAATGTTTTGGGAGCTCGCATCTCTAGAATAGATTTCACTTTCTTTGGATCTACTTCAATACCTCGGCGAGAGAAAATGTAGCCTAATAACTTGCCAAATTGAACTCCAAAGACACACTTTTTTGGATTAAGCCAAAGCTTGTACTTCTTAAATCATTCAAAGATTATTGTGATAATGGGTATGTGTGTGTCTCGTGTCTTAGATTATCCTAGGATATCATCCATGTAATCTTCCATAATGACATGTAAGAGATCATGAAAGATTGTTGTCATGACGCATTGATATGTTGCACCCACATTTTTTAGACCAAAGGGCATGACCTGGTAATATAAAGTACCCCAAGAAGTGGTAAATGTAGTCTTGTGTTGATCTTTGGGCATGATCCTAATTTAATTATATCTAGAAAATCCATCCATGAGGGACAATATCTCATGCCCAATAGTCAAATCCACTATGATGTCAATATTAGGTAGTGGAAAATCATCCTTAGGACATGCTAAATTCAGGTCTCTGGAGTCAGTATAGATATGGATGCCCCTAGTAGGTTTACCTACTAGTACAATGTTAGAGACCTAATTAGGATAATCAGTCAGCCTAATGATATCAGCATCAATCATTTTCTATAACTCATCTTTGACTAGAAAAGTGACTTGTGGATGCATCTTGCATAATTTCTTCTTGATAGGCTTCATCTTTGGATCAACCGCAAGATTTTTTACAAATAAATCAGTATCTAATCTAGGCATGTCCTTGTAAGTCCAGGAAAATTTGAATTTTTGCTTCTTGAGGTATTTAGTCATGGATTTCTATTTTTTATCATTGAGAGATGCAACAATATATGTGATCTTTGTATTTTCTTTTGTGCCAAGATTGACTGTTATTGTGTCTTCGATCAGGATGGAGGATTTTTCTAACTGTGAGGATATGAAAGGTAGGTCAACTTTTCCCTCCTCTAGTTCCTCATAAAATTTTTTACTAGAGGATACATTATTTATTTTCTCTTTTTTGTCATCAGAAGGTGTCTGGGACAAGTTTTTCACTAGGGGATGTTTTATCTTCTTTTTTATTTTTTATATTTTTTTTGTGACTAAGAGCATTGACCTAGATACCGAAGTAGGCTTATTCATTGTAGTTGATTTGATTCTCATACTTTCAAAGATTGTTAAGTCCAAAGAGGGCTAATACTGCCTCATCTAAATCACATATGTCTAAATATGGTAGTGAATCTTGCTGATCCCAGTCAATTAGTTCAAGGTTTGTGAGGGGAAGGCTAGGTGATGAAAGGTTGGCTTCAGTGATGGTAATGATATGGGAAATGTCATCGATGTCATCTTTCATATATTGGAAAGGTACTTCAAATAAATCCTCTTCAATGTTTGAATATGTTTCAACTAAACAATATTCTTTAGCAAAGTTAGTCTTAGGTTTTAAGGAGCCCAATCCTTTGCCTCGCCGATAACTATTGGCTGTAATAAGTGTTCTTCTTCCTGTTTGTCTTTCTCTGAGACTAGTACCATGGTTACCCATGCTTTCAACAATGGGAGTGGCTTTGATATACTTTTCCTTAGGAAAACTCACTGGTTTTGTTTCTTCTTTATAGATCCAATCTAGGATATTAAACTCCATATGTTCATCAGATAAGGATCCCCAATGTTCAAAAGTGGTATTTTTGCATTTCATGATATCTTTGTTTCCTGAAGGAGTCAGCTATGATTATTTTCCATAGGAATTTGGGGATAGAGGGATTTATCCAATGCACATGGAACTTTCAAAATTATATTCTCCCAGGCCTTGATCTATGAATGTTGTTTTATTTTTGGGCCCAAGAGTCTTTTCTTCAACAAATTTCTCTTTTCCTTTGGATTGTTCTGGAGGATTTTCAGATGTTCCTTCAATACTCTTTGGTGGGATAAGACTCTCCTTTTCAATAGGTTTGGAGAATTCATTTAGAGGACAATAGTTGGACTATTGTCCTTCCAATCTCTTGCAATACTAGAAGGCTCGGGATCTCTAGGAATAGTGATTTCTTTTACATGATGTGAGAACTTTAAACATTGATGATATGTGGAAAGTATGCCTTTAATAGCATGTATCCATGGTCTTCCCAATAATATTTTATATGGAAGACCTAGATCAAGCACATGGTAGACTATTTTGATCTAGATTAGGCTACATTAACATATCAAAGTCCTACTCCAAAACACAAGCTTTCCAACACAAGCTTTGATGAGCCAAACAAGGACCCCCAAGCCTTGTTTATTTTCTCTTAGAGAGGGTTGTGGGTGTGCTCTCCCAATACAATATATAAAATCCCACTTTGATTGATTAAATGACTTGAATGATGAAATACAAGCTAAGTGCAAGCTACATGCAATGGAATTGAATAACTCAAGAGATATTTATGGAGAACTAGTCTCAAACATTCAATGAGTGTAGATGGAGAACTAAATGCTAAGGATCTAGTATTGAATGCAAGATTATAATATATGAATGAACTACAACTACCATGATTAAACAACTACTAATAAAGGGTTAGTACAAAGAACTCTAAATGGAAAAAAATAACTCAAAGAATAAACTTGCATGATAACAATGCATGAACAAAATAATGGGTGAATTACTATTGGCAAGGCTCCTATTTATAGGATTTTGTAGGGCTTGGGTGAGGTTTAGCACATGTGGTATACACATAGGTTCCACATGAGGGACACATAAGTCATGTTTTCTCACATATGTGTGAGCAACTTGTGATGTGATGGGTCAATGTGTAATTGAAGTACACATGTAAAAGGTGTGTAAGAAGGTGTAAGAGTTTTTGTCCAATGAACACTTTTGGAAAGTGTAAGAAAATGTCATCAAGGTTGTAAGAAACCTTGTTGGAAAAAAATAGTAATATTTGAAAAAGTCAAATTTTGGAAATTTGCTCACACATGTATGAGAAAATAATTAGGAGTAATGGGTGTAGGAATCCTAGAATTAGCCTAATTAACCTTAGTTAATTAGTGAATAGGTTTATTTGGTGAGAGTGATGTGAGGTAGGGTAGGATCTAGGCTTAGATTTAAAATTAATCCAAATTAGATTTAGACTAATTGTAGTTTAGAAGAATTTAGGCCTATGAGGGAATAAATAAATTAAAATTTATTTATAAGGGGATTTTAATGTGTGAAGGTATTAAGTTAAATTTAATACACTTAGGGGCGAAGTATTCAAATTAAATTTAAATAATTTTAGGATAATGAACTTAATTTGATTAAATAAATTTAATTAAATAAGTGGAAGAGAATAATAAATATAATTAATTAAAATGTTGTAAGGGATGATTTTAGGATCTACAGTTATAAATAATTAAAATGACTAAAATGTGAAAAGTGATGAAGAAGTTAGGCATTTATATGAAATCCAAGAAGAAGGATGAATCTCTAAAACAAGTTATATCAACTATTGCTAGTGCCTTTGACACAATTAAAAATAAAAATCATTCTAAAGAGAGGAATGGGGCACGGTGAGAAATAAAAATAGCTTTAGTAAATAAAACTACTTCAAATAAAATAATAATGACAAACATAAGTGGATATCTTAATATTCATCGTAAGACTTTAGAAAGAGTTGTAAAGAGAAGAGTTAACTTTCAAAGAGACCCGACAAAGCATTTGTGGAGCTTTAGTGGCACGCTCCAGAGGTCTGACATGAAACTTACTAGTGAAGTCAAAAGTTTGATTGAAATTTTTTGGCACAATGTATACAAGAGTATGACCTAATACCATAGATGTTCTTAAATTAAGATTCAGCTCAAAAATTCATGATCAACATCCAAAACTCCTTTTGGATATGACTAAAATGGAATTGTATAATTTTTTTGGAAATTAAGGTGTTAACTATTAGTATTAGTCAAAGATCTTTTGAAAAATGTAAACCATGGTATGTAAGGATTAACAAGGAAAGGGTCACGTGTTGTTGAAAGACTCATGTTCAATTTCATTATCATTATGATGTATTTTGATCTATACGTTCAACCATTCATACTAATGAAATGTTGTAGGAATGTGGTATAAATATACCACCTCAAATTGTAAAGGAGTTTATATCAGGTTTGTTTTGTAACCCACCTAATGAGCATTTTTTTCTTTTGAATGCATGTGTTTTTGGTGTATGTGATGTATGTGGTAATCTTGCATTTTTAGATGAATTTTTGCATGAAAATATTTTGATTGATTGTAGACATCAATTAGTTGATGTAAAAAGATTTAAAACTATTGAGTATCCATTGAAGGAAAGAAAGGTTGGAAAATGGTGTGAACTAAATACTAAAAAAGTTATTGTTCATGCATTTATGCATGAATTCAAGAGTAAGGTTGTACCTCAATATGTGAAACACTCTCAAATTGCTAGATGGATTGATGGACAGTTTTACATATGCAAGATTACATTGTCAAATTGGTAGTATACTTTCAGTTGTTGAATTTGCAAAGAAATACACACTTGCACCAAAAGATGAGATTCACTCGCAATATTATAATTTAGGGTAAGTAATATTTTTTTTCATATTGTCTATAGGCATGCACCTGATAGTACAAAAGAGGATCAAATTTTTTTGAGAGTACCATTTCTATAGGAGTGATAATAAATTACACTAATCAGAGTTTTTTATGTATTTATTTAAGACCTTTTATGATAATTTAAGCGAGAGATAAATTAATATAAAACAACATCTAATATGATTAGATAATTGCATATGGAAATTCAAGAATGCTAGAATGTTTTATTGGTTGACTAGGACACATAAAAAAATTAATATTCAACATATTGGGAATTTTTTTAGGCTAGACACGGTAAAGGAGAACATGATGGTGTCAGTGCATGTGTTAAGAGAGGCCTTTGTAGAGAGAAACTCAAATTTGAGGAAAAAGAAAAATTTAAAGACGCACATGGAATTTTTGAATGGTGTAAAACAAGTTTGTCTACAGGATCAAGTCAGAACTCTACAATCAATATTTGGAGTTTTTTTAGGCTAGACACGGTAAAGGAGAAAATGATGGTCTCAGTGCATGTGTTAAGAGAGGTTGGTGTAGAGCCCAAAACTATATTAAAATATCATAAAAAATTTCAAGGGCTTACCCAATAACCACACAATCTAGGGCTCTGACAAAGTTCCCAAAACCCACACATACAAGACTAGATCCTCTCACTAGTCCTCAATACCCTTAGGGCACTATAGATCCACAACTAGAAACCAAAATCTAAGGGATGGAAAAGGGTTCCACAAAGGCTATACACTTTGATTAGATGTTATGAAAGACAAATCCCACACTCATACATTCACAAGACAACTTCAAGTTATCAAAGACTACAAAGGGCTACAAGGAAAAAAAAATGGATTTTGATTAGAAAATCACTTGGAAGTCCACCACACTAAGTATCAATCACCCTCAAATGTTCCAAACCACTCACCCTCAATATCCCACAAGCTAGGAATTATGACCAATCAGCCAACTCCTTGAGCACACAAATCTCTCCTAGGCCTAATTGATAATTAGGTCTCCATTAACAAAGAAAGTGTCTTAAAATGGTTCCAATTCTTCACCAAAACTATTGGAACATGTGTAGGATCACTAGAAACCTCTAAATACTTGGTTTCAAGTCTTCATTCCACCCTTGGGCTGATTTGTGCATCAAATACAAAACTCTAGACAGTCACATTGAGATGCATGTCCATATGGTTTAATCATTCCTCTCTCCATTGACCTCCTCCTAATATAAGAACACATAAATCTTATAATACATCTTCAATCCCTTATTTCCACTAAGGCTTAGGTTTTTCCAATGGTGGAATCTCTCGGAAGAGGATTTTCCTCTTGAAACCCTAGGTAGGGCCTCTTTGTGACTAGTGGGCAATAAAAATTCTCTATCTTTTGATCTCGTGTACTTCAAGACTCAAAACCAGATGAAAAATGCAAGTGAAACTCTATAAAAACTTTTGGTGTCCTTCAATGCTGCATTGGGATCTGTATCAATCTGTACAACTCAGAATACAATAAAAAATACAAAGAAATTAGTTGATTTTATTATTCAGAAAGATGAAATTCTACAATAGGTTCACTCCAACCTTGGAGTAAGTTTTTTCAACCTTAAAATAAATTTCCCAAATAGTTCCAACCAAAAAAGGTGGTTGTGATCGTTGCGATTCAAAATTTTCAACTTTTCAACCAAAAGTTGCATTATGCAACATTGACAACATTGACAACTTTTGAAAAAAGTTGTCAATTGTACTAACCCTTGCATAGGTCAATTCCTACCCAATATTAGTCCAAAATTGACTAAGGTAGACAACTTAGGCTTCTAACAATACCTAGTGTCTCCTTGTCTTACAAGTAGGACTTATTGAAAAACTTTGGATCCTAGATCCAGTCAGTAATATAACCCTTTTGATTTTGTATCCACTAGTGTGCTTGATCTTGATGGTTTTGAGGGTGCTCCTACACCATACCCGCAAGGTGCATTAATCTCAAGTCCTCTTGAGATGAGTTCCTATAAACTTGAACCATGTTTATGCATCTCTTGTTCATCCATCTAGACAACTTCTTCATCAGGAATCGCTTGCCACTTGACCATATATTTCTTGTAAACATTATTTCTAGTTTTTTTAATGATCTTTATATCCAGGATTCTATCAAGCTTCTTTGGATCATGAGAGGGTATCCCTGCAACATCTTCTTGAATTTCTTCTTCATGCACTTATGTACCTGCATTCAAATCACCTTTATAGGGGGTCAGATCACAAATATTAAAGATAGGGGATATACCAATATGTGAGGGTAATTCAATTTCATTGGCATTCAACCCATGTTTCTTCAACACCATACAAGGTCCTACTTTCTTCATAAGTAGTTTAGTGTGCTTGCTCTTGGGAAATCTCTCCTTTCTCAAGTAAGCACACACCAAATCTCCAACCTACAACTGTACATCCCTTCTATGTTTATCCTTGGCTTTTTTATACTTCTTTGCACTTTTCTCTAGTCCCAACTTCATTGAGTCATGAATCTCCTTCATACTCTCTACAAACTGTTCACCATGGGCACTGATTGGAGTGTTTTGAGGAAGTTCTCTGAGTTACAAGATGCCTCTTAGACTGTGTCCATATACAATATAAAAAGGACTTTTCCTAGTGCTTTGGTTGATTGAGTCATTAAAGACAAATTCTTCTTAGGATAGGACTAAATCCCATTTGTCACCATATTTCTTTGTAAATAATCTAAGCAAGTTTCCAAGTGACTTGTTATAAAATTCTATCTGCCCATCTATTTGTCGATGGTAGGTAGAGCTAAAACTCAAATTGGTCCCTAAGCTTTTCCATAAGGTCCTCTAAATGTGACCAATCAACTTGACATCTTTGTCTGACAAAATAGTTTTTGGTAAGCCATGGATCCTAAAAATCTCTTGAAAGAACATATTTTTAATGGATGATGCATCATTGGTGCTTTTACATGGAATGAAGTCAGTCATTTTACTAAATCTATCCACCACTACATAGATGCTATCATGTAATTTTTGTTTCCTAGGCAATCCCATTACAAAATCCATACTAAAACTCTCTCAAGGCCTTGTAGGAATAGGTAGAGGCTGATACAACCCTGTATTTGTAGATGTGCCCTTGGCTCTTTGATAGATTGTACATGTATCCAAAATCTTCCTCACTTCAGTCTGAACCTTTGGCCAATAGTAAAACCTTCTTACCTATTCCAATGTCTTATCCAAACCAAAATGTCCTCCCATCCTACCTTCATGATTTTCTTTGGAGATGTTTTCCTTCATTGAACACTTGGGGATGCATAACTGGTGTCCCTTAAATAGTAGACCATTTTGAATCAGAAAATTTGCATACTCAACATGGTAAGCCTCAAAGAAATCATAGTACACTTGATAAATAGCACTAAAATCATCATCATCCTTATACATGTCTTTTAATGAATCAATCCCTACACTTTGAAGTTGGAATTCTTGCACTCCTAGATTCCTCCTAATCAATGCATCTACTACCTTATTAGCAATTCCTTTTTTGTGTTTAATTGAAAACGTGTGAGCTTTTATTGACTCCACCTATTTCATATGTTTATGGCTTACTTTTTCTTGACTATTCAAGAAGCTAAGTGCTTGGTTGTCTATGAAGACAAAAAATTCCTTTTGTAGGAGGTAGTGCCTCCATTTATTCAATGATTGGACTAATGCATATAGTTCCAAGTCATAAGAGGAGTATTTCCTCTTTGCTTCATTCAGTTTCTCACTGAAAAAGGCTATAGGACTTCTTTTTTGGCTCAAGATAGCCCCTATAGCAGGGTTAGAAGCATCACATTCAATGGTGAAAATTTTCTAAAAATCAGGAAACATTAAGATGGGTTTCTCTATTACCTTTTTCTTCAACATTTGAAAGGATTCTTCTACATCTTTGGTCCACACAAACCTTCATTTTTTTCCTCCTTTTATTGTCTCAAGGATGGGAGCACATAACTAACTGAAGTTCCTAATGCACTTCCTATAAAAGGATGAAATTCCATGAAAACTCTTGACTTTTGTCATTGTCCTAGGAGAGGGCCAACTTAGGATGGCTTCCACTTTCTCAAGGTCCATTTTTATGTTCCCACCTAAAATCACAAAGCCAAAATAGATCAACTCCTCTTGCATTAAAACATACTTTTCTAATTTCATAAAAAATTTCTCTTTATGTAATATTTTAAGGACCAAGTTAAGATGCTTCAAATGTTCTTCTCTATCCTTAATAAAAATAAGGATATCATCAAGATATACTATGACAAAATTTCCAAGGAAGGGTTTGAGCACTTCATTCATGAGCCTCATGAATGTGCTTGGGGCATTGGACAACCCAAATGGCATCACCCTCCACTCATACAAGCCCTCATTTGTTTTGAAGGAAG
Organism: Thuja plicata; assembly: GCA_018584345.1. NCBI lineage: Eukaryota > Viridiplantae > Streptophyta > Pinopsida > Cupressales > Cupressaceae > Thuja > Thuja plicata. The sequence continues at coordinate 1,720,936 of MU226853.1, read as the reverse complement.
TTTTCTACTCATCTCCATCCCTAATCCTTATTTGGTGGTATCCACTCTTCAAATACACCTTATAATAGTACCTTTCTCCACCTAAGTGATCCAATAGACCCTCTATCCTAGGCATAGGAAACCTATACCTAATTGTGATTCTATTTATTGCTCTAGAATTTGTGCACAATCTCCATGTGCCTTCCTTTCTAGGAGCCAAAAGTGAAGGTACTACACAAGGACTGATACTTTTTATTATTAGACCCTTATATAAGAGTTCTTATATCTTCTTTTCCATCTCATTGTTTTCTTTGGGGTCAACTTATATTCTTCTTTTTTTGGTAAATTTTCTTGAGGGATTAAGTCTATATTGTGACTTATCTCTCTGACAGGGGGTAACACATTAGGCAAGTCTTTGGTTACAATGTCTTTGTATAGGTCTAGTAGGTCTACCACTTCTTTAGGACCTACTCTTCCCAATTGTGTTACTTCCTTCTCAACCTTCTTAGGTCTATCATCCTTAGGTAGAATTACTAGGGCATAACAAGGGGTTCTTTCTTCCTTTATAGATTTCAAAAATTCTTTTTCACCTACAAATAGAAATTTAGAATCTTTTTGTTCTTCTGCATTATCAGGAAGGGGTAAGAAAGTTACCTTTTCTCCTTTGTAGTTGATAGTCTAGGTGTTTAATATCCCATCATGATGAGCCTCTAGATCATATTTCCAAGGCCTTCCAAGTAGCAAGTGGCAGGCATCCATTGGAACAATGTCACAAAGTACTTTGTCTTTGTATTTTCCAAGTTGGAATTCCACCCATGCTTGTTCCTCTATGAGATTTTGTTGGTTCTTTGTGAGAAATGTCACCTTGTAAGGGTTTGGATGTGGCACCCTTCTCAAATTCAACTTCTTCATTGCCTCTTCATACATTAAGTTGTCCATAGACGCATTGTCTATCACCATTCTACACACCTTGTCTCCACTTCTGCAGGTGGTTCTGAACAGATTCTTCCTCTGTGGGGTTTCTTAAGTTCTTGGAGCCTTCAAAAAAGTCCTTCTCATCATTATAACTTCCCATTCTTCAGGTGGTGCATAAGATCCATGTGTAGGATCCCCTTGGTTATCTTCCTCCCTAACCATGTTTTCCCTTCTCTCTGTCTGATTGATTTCCTTTTCTAGACACTTGGATGCAAGGTGTCCTAGTTGGTTACATCTGTAACATCTTGGAGGTCCTGGATTCCTTACTCCAAACCTTCCCCTTGAATATCCTTTCCTTCCTCTATAGGATCCTCTAGAACTACTTTCTCCAAAAGTGTTCTCTTGATTGTTTTCCCCAAAGTTTCTAGGAGTTTGTCCTCTCCCACTGCTTGTTCCTCTTCCTCTATTGCCAAAATCTCTCAGGCCTCTTCCTCTCCCACTCTATTCTTGCTTTCTTTTGATATTTTCTTCCACCTTCAATGCTAGCTGATAGAATTTTTGTCCAGTTGTAGGAGAACATAAACTTAACTCATCTTGGATATTTATCCTTAGTCCTTGCATGTATCTTGCAAGTTTAACACTTTCTAGTTCCACCATCTTGGAATTCATTGAGAGCCTATGGAATTCTTCTATATACCCAGAGACATCCATCTCCTTTTGTCTCAGACTTTGTCTTTTCTTATGAAGTTAAACTTCATAATCTTCTGGCACATGAGCCTCCTTCACCAAGGGCACCATCTTCTTCCATGTTCCTATTGGATTCTTATCCATCTTCACCCTCTCTGCTTGAGTGAAATTACACCAAGTTAGGGCAGATTGCTTCAACTTGGACTTTGCTATTTTTACTCTTTGATGCTCTGGTATCTCCTCATAGTCAAACAAAATAGTGAGTGCATCAACCCAATCCATGAATTCTTCTAGATCCATCTTCCCATTGTAGAGAGGCAGATCAATCTTAGTGTCCATGGTTCTTCTCTCTATAGACTTCAAAATCTTCACAATTAGCCTCTAGTCCATAGGGATTTCTTCTTCCTCCTTCCAATGGGGTTTCTTCATCACTCCCCTCCTCTTAAAATCCATAGTTTCCACTACTCCCTTTCTTGACTTGTTCCTTAAGCTTCTCCATTTCTTGCCTCATCCTCTTCCTTTCTGCTTCATATTCTTTCACTACTCTCAGTAGTTCTAGATTTGTCATTCTGTTTGGTAGTTCACTATCTTCTCCCCCATCTGATATGTCTACAACTTGTCTTCTTCCAAATATATACTAGTTTCTCTGATACCACTTGGTGTGGATCCCCAAAATATATGAAAAGATCACAAAAATATCCAAGACCTTACCTAAAAACCACACAATCTAGGGCTCTAACAGAGTTCCCAAAACCCACACATACAAGACTAGATCCTCTCACTAGTCCTCAATACCCTTAGGGCACTATACAACCACAACTAGAACCCACAATATAAGGGATGGAACAGGGTTCCAAAAAGTCTATACACTTTGTTTAGATGTGTTGGTTTACAATTTGTCTACTTTAAATTTGATTTATATAATGACTCTTGAAAATATCCAAAGATAGCTATCGTAGAACAAAAAGTAACCACAAACTAGGTCAGTGGTAGGAATCTATCAATGACCCCTGAATTGAAAGGTACAATATCCCTTATGTGAAAGATATGCAATGAATTTGGTCTTTCAGTTTTTAGGGGTATGCTCTTAACTGAAGAGCAGAAGAGGTTCAACCAAGTTGCTCAAAGCTTCAAACAAATCAAGAAATGAATGGGGACTTACTCAATGACATGTAATCTGAAATGAAAACTACTATGCAGTGTGGGATGAATACAAACTACCATCTATCAGCAGAGATAAAGAAAGAAAGTGTAACAATGCAATTATTGGATTTCTAAGATTGTGAAACTTTCACAATACCCAGATTATCTTGATCACCTTCTCTATTAACCCTCTTCCCAAATCCTTTTGCAAGAACTAAACTATTGAACTAGGATGTGTAATGAAATGAAAATAGAGTACTTATGCTCTAGATAGTAAACATTCAATCCACTGAATGAAAATAACAAAACCCAGTTCATTACTATTCATTCAATTTCCAGTACTAGCATCTTCATTCAAAACATCACACAACTAACTAAGATGAACAACAAAAATCACTTCAAACTTAGAGTCACACACAGTAGTCCCAGCTACAGGGGTTTTCCCAAAGTATTTTTTCCAATCTTATTTACTTTACAAAAATTTACATATATAGGTCTTCTCAAAAATGACCCATTTCAATAATGATTGCCTCTTTACAATATTCTAAGAGGAACATTCTAACAATAAACCTGGTCAGTTACAAAAACTGACAAAGCTGACAAAATGCCAAAAATGGCTACAATATACAAAAATTGGGAACACGAAACAGGTCAATAGATTCTATGCCATCTTCTGTGTAAAAAATTTTCCTCTATAAGCTTTCATTGCATCACTTACCTTGCCCAAATCCTGAGCATTAGGAATGATTATATTGTTAGCTAGGATCATCCAAAAATCATGCATCTGTGTCAGTTCATCCAACCTGGCAATCCAAGATTGGAGCTTCTCTGATTCCTTTTTGAGCACAACATCTATCGCGGAGAGCTCATTGATTCTTGATACTTGAAAATTAGCCAGATCTGCAATCTCATATATGAAAGAACGAAACTTAGCTTTCATCCACTCTGTATTCACCAACTTGTCACTTCTAGAAACTTGAGATTCCATGTGCAATACTGTCAAAAACTCAAATAGTTTATCCATATCCTTTTGTACTAACTTGACCATAGTCTTGAGTTCATTTGCTAATCTATTTGAATTATCAACCATGAACTCCAGAGACTACCTCCAGTGAAATAATGGCTCTTGTCCAGTCTTGAGGATATAGTTATAGATTGCAACACTAGTCTTCATATCAATCACCTCCTAAAAGGTGGCTAGTTGCTTCGTCAACCCAGTGGATGCATTATAGACAGTCTCCTGGCGTTTTGATGTTGTATCCTTCAATTTGTCTACATCAAGTAGAAGGTTACCCAAATTCTCAATGACAATGGGGCCTTGAACCTTCATTAATTCTATCCATGCTCTGCCAATTTGACCAAACTATCTTTCTTGCTACAACTTCAGTAGAAAATTCTTATTCTCCTCCGCATTAGGATCAAACTGAATAGATGAAGTAGTGCCAGGAGAAGATTTAATATACTCTACTAGCTCCTTGTTTTTAGACTTGAGGACTTCCTTGTCTGCTCAGACTTCTTCTAATCTATCCTAAATCTACTCATTGGTGGTTTTCCAGATATTCACCATCGAGTCATGCACTGACACCCCTAGGTCCACCATTTTAATCTAGAAATCTTGAGCTGAGAGTTCATGAAACCTTCCTTCTTTCTATGGCTCTACTATTTCCATTAGCATATGACTGGTCATGGAGTCATGGGAAAGGGATGCCACAGACTTTTACTTCTTTTCCTTGATTGTTGGTGGCGAAAATGAGGTTTCCTTAAGGATCAGGTCCTTTGAAGAAATGACCTCTTCAAGTCATTTCTTCTTCTTCTCAATGGTTTCCTCCAACCATGAGTCTATGGATAGCACCTTAATTGAAGACTGGAGAGCTATAGGATCAAACAGCTTTCAGGCAATTGAAGGAGTCCGCTTGTCTTATGGTGGAACATGGAAGGAGGCAACCTTAGTCACTGAAAGGGCCAGACTATTTATCGGCTGAGAGGAATCTTGACCATCCATGGGATTTGTGTCATTCAAGGTGATAATTAGACTTGGTGAGGGAGGCTTGGTCACAAGCACCTCTTGTTCTTTCTTCTTTTCCTTTTCCTTATCTTCTTCCTTCTCCTCTTTATTTCCAATGTTTGGGAGTGAACCATGTTCGCAGGTTGGAATGATGGGAACATTCCTTTTTGGGGGCTGGTCACCTCCTTGCCTAGTGGATTGCACTGCACCTGCTGAAATTGATGGCGCCATAGAAGAAGTGACTACTGAAGATGATTTCTCAGCTCCTAAAGTTTTTTCTCTAGATGAACCTACGTCAAAAGTTATTTTCCGTCGCGCTCTGCTCCATTCTACCCATTTGTCAGTTCTCTTGATAATGCCTCTCATGAGAAGCTCCAATGAATCAATCACTAGACCAGTTGGTGGAGAGGAAGAAATGGGAAACAACTTGATCTGGTTGTAGGATGAGGGATGAATGAAGAGGCCGTCATCTGCAAGATCAGATAAATCAATAGTATTATTATACATTGCAATTTCATCCAAAGTTAAACGGGACCATAATTTTTCTTGTGTTTGATACTCATTAAAACACTCGGCCCAAAAATATTCAATGTCTGGGAAATGTTTGTAGGTATGTTCGAGCTTCAGTTTGATCTCTAACAAAACCCATAGGATCATATTGAGGCTTAAGAACCTCATAATCAAGAAGCTTGATCTTATCCTCAAAACTCTTTACCAAATTCCTAGCATCAGATCTAGATGCACAAGAATAAGGACCAACCACCATGGGGAAGGAAATTCTGATGATCTTCTTCATAGTTGAACATAAAGTGTTCACTTCCAATATCTACTGGTAAAGCTTACCAAGACCACCTTATCTTTAGGATACTAGGGTAATCTCTTAGGAAATCTGAAGAAGGCTCATATCCGAAGATAAGAGAAACTCAGGAATTGGATGAAAGAGCATCCATACTGACTGATTGTTGAGATGGCCTCTGGCAAGAATCTTCTTTCTGGGAAACCTTGAAGTTCCTGATAGTTTCTCATTGTGAATGCATTGTTCATAGTAGTATATTCCTCAAAACTCTGATGCAATTACGGATTCGGGTAGAATTCATATATTTTGGTGTTGTTATCAAAGTTCTAGATTGCTGGTAAGCCAGGCCACAGGTGCTGAGTCACCAGAGCATAAATCAAGTAAGAAGACATGTAGAACTATTTGAATCCTTGACAAGAACTCATCCAGGATGCTAGCTTCTCACACAGGATTTCTACCCAATCAATGAACATATTTTCTACACAGACAGCTTGAACAAGAAATAAATTATGTTCAGCGAGATCCAAGATCTTGGGTTTTCCATCCAATCTGGTCAATAGGGCTAGAATATCAACAATTTCCCTCTTTAGGGTTGTTCCAAAGAGAGTCTTTGGTATCTTTCTTTTCTTTGATTGAGGGGTATAGAACCAGGTCTTCTACATGTCTTCCCTCCTTAGAGTCTTCTTTTCATTGCACATAGATGCAAAAGAACCGAAGTCGATATCCAATACACGTCTTTCACCGGAATGCCAAAAACAGGTTGGATTAGGGCTTTATCAAATGTTAGAAAAATAGATTGATTTGGGAAAAATATTTTATTTTTTATCTGGGTCATATTTCTCTATACATTCGATGACGAGCTTAGGAGCTTGAACTGCCATTGGAAACCCCACAACTTCTACCAGAACACTGACCTTAAACTTTTGTGTAATAGCGTGAACTAAATGAGAATTCAATCTTCTATGCAAATCTCTGAGATCAAAGAACCTTAGAGATGTGTCAAAAATTTCTTTCAATACCAATTAATCTATCGTAACCAGAAGCTTTAATATCCATTTACTAAAAAACTGAGAACATGAGTGAAGACGAATGGCTTGTTAATAAGAAATGGTGAGCAGCAAATGATGGTGAATGCTTAAGAAATAGCTGCTAAGATACGAATGTCGGTGCCACATGAATGACATTAAGGTGACCTAATGGACGCAACAATAGGATTACCATTTAATTTTTGATTATCAATGACTATTTGAAATTCTCATTTTGAAGAAAATAATGGCCCCAAAATCCTCAAACCTACACTTAACTTTATGTTGATTTTCCGCTAGCTGAAACAAATCTTTAGTCTTGCAGAAAAAGAACACACTTTCCTTCCGATGCCAAAATGAATGAACTTTAGACCATTTTACCTTGTACGGAAAAAGAATATAAGAGAATACTTTTCCCGTACACTTGCTTCCTTTATTTCAGAAAAGTATCTTGACGGATTCACCTCTTATCCTTTGCGCATCTAGACAACTTATATTCCATCAGGGGCACTTAACTTCTTATTTTCTCTTTTCACTTGCATCGGGGTTGCACCTCTGAGACCAACTTCTCTAGAAACTGCATGATCACTGCCACTACTCCGTAATTTGATATCTTTGAGAGTTGAAAAACTCTTTTTACGAATAAAATCTTCATCAATCACTTAGATAAAACACATGTTTATCTTCTAGAAAAACATATTGAGCATTACAGATCCAAGGGTTACTACTTCTCATTTAGAAGACACTATGACACCCCTTTCCTGACATACCTAAATCACCTAAACACTGGATGAAGCAGAAAGAATGAAAACCTGCTAGGCTCAAATAGGCAAGGCAAATAATTTATCTAATAAGCATATTAGGGGAGGGTTTCAGGATGAATGAGAAGTAGAGTCACCAAAGAACAATTTTACCCCTTAGGACCTAAAGACCTTTAGACTAAAATTTGGCAATAGCTAGCTCTGACTAGGGACTTAGACATGCTAATGTCTGAGAAGGGACCCAAAGTCTCTGGTTTCGCACAACAAGACCGGCAGGAAAAAAAATGAGCAGACTCGACTAAAACACATGATGGGAAAGGAAACTAAACTAATCTAAGACTAAGAAAGCAGGAAAGAAATCAGGTGAAATGCAAAGTAAACCTACCTACTCTAACACTAACCAGCAGGGATTACCTACTTTCACTTGAGTATTTGGTAGAACTTCAGATCCTGGCCATTGTAGGAGAATGGAATAATCTCTCTAGAAGGATATGCTAGAATAAAGGAATTATTATGGTTCACCTATATAATCTTGAATGGTCCTTTCCAAAGTGAGTCAAAATTATGATGCTTTTCTTTGGGCTCACACCTTTTATCCCACAGTAGGACCAAGTCACCTTGCATAAAATTTCTTGGTCTGGCTTTCTTATCAAAGAATGTTTTCACTCTCCTCTGATGATCAGTGATGTGGTCAACAAGATTTTCCTATTATTCCTCCAACTTGGTCATATACATGATTCATTTCTCTAGACCATTTTGGAAAAATGGATCTTCAATTACCTGCTGCAGCCTGCAAATGGATAACTCCAGCGGGAGTGGGAGACTAGGTTCAGTTCCATAAACTAGCTCAAAAGGGGATATCCCGATAGCTCATTTAGGTGTTATCCTATCCACCCATAAAGCTTCAAGAAATTTCTTGTGCCAATCCTTTTTACTCTCTGAAACTAGTTTCTTCATTATGTTAATCAGGTTCTTGTTGCTTGACTCAGCTTGACCATTTCCCTAAGGGAAATAATCAGATGAGTGACTAAGATGAATACTGTTGTTGTAGAATAACTCTATAATCTTTGATGAAGAGAAATATATGGCAATTTCCATCACTACCTTCAGTGGCACTCCAAAACTTACCAAGATATTCTCTTTGATATATTCACAGACCACCTCAGATGTAGTTTTCTTGGTAGTCTTGGCTTCAACCCACTTGGTAAAGTAATCTATGGCAGTTATGACATATAGGTGACCTGCAGAAGAGGGAGGATTAATCAGACCAATGAAATCAAGCCCCCATTGCTGAAAGGGACCCTCAACTACAACCGGATTTAATGGGAGAGCAGCCAACTGAGGCTTACTAGAAAACATATGACATTTATCACACTTGTCCACCCAATTATAGGAATCTTTAAACATGCCGAGCCAGTATTAACATTGCCTCAAGATTTTATATGCATTGAATGTGGACAAGAAGTCCACCACATGCCTCATTATGGAATGCCTGGAGCAATCTCTCCTATTGTGGCCGGTCCACACAAGTTAAGAAAGTTCCATCTATTTCCCTCATGTATAATTGGTCATCATAAATGACATACTTGGCTGCTTTAGTCTTCAAATCTCTTCTCTGTTTGTATTTCAATCCCTCTGGGAAATCTCCATAAGTAAGGAAATAGGCGATGTTTGAAAACTAGGGATAAAGAAGACTAACCATTAACACCTTTGGAGAATCCTCCTCTTGGGCAATTTCTTGATTTTTTGCCATTATTTTACACAAGCCATTTCCTCTAACCAGCTTTGTTGGCTTAAGTTCAATATCATACTCTTGTAACTTTGCTACCCATGCACCTCTAGTATTACATCCTATTTCTTATTGTGGCAAGATTCTCTTAACAGTAGAATCAAGAACATAAATAACAGAATAAGAATGTACTACATAGAATCTAAATTTTTTTAGCACCCTTACCATTGCATATGCATGATTCTCCATTTGAGAATATCTCAGTTCATGATCTTTGAGTGGAGTGCTCATGAATGCAATAGGCGCCTGAATTCCTTCATTGTTCTCTTGCATCAAGATAGTAGACAATGTATGGGATGATGCATAATAGTATAATATGAACTCCTTGGTATAGTCTAAATGCACTAGCACAAGTGCTCTGGCTATAGCATGCTTGATTAAATCAAAGGCCTTCTTCCCAAAGACATTCCACTTGAAAATTTGACTACCCTTCATCATATCAATTATGCATTTTGTAATCTTGAAAAACTCAGGAACGAACCACCTGAGAAAATTTACCTGCCCAAAGAACGATCTTGTTCTAGATTTTCTTTTTGGCAGGTTCAATTGCTAGATGGCCTTCACACGCTCTGGGTCAATTTGGATTCCTTCCTAGGAAATAATATGACCTAGCAGTCTACCTTCGGTGACACAGAAAATAGACTTCTTGGGATTACGAGAGATGCCATGCTCTCTGCATCTCTTTAGCACCTTCTCAAGATCTTTCAAATGATCTTCTCTCTTCTTAGAGAAGACTGTTAAATCATCCAAGTATATAACTATTATTCAATCCTGGAGGTCTTCAAATGAAGATTTCATTGCCCTTTGGAAGGTAGCTCCAACATTGATAAGCCCGAAGGGCATTCTATTATAAGCAAACATTCCCCAAGGAGTGGTGAATGTTGTCTTATACTTATCTTTCAGGTCCACCTCAATCTGGTTGAAACCCAAGAAATCATCCAACATGGACATCATTTTAGATCCAACAACTATTTTCAGTATGTGATCCATGTTGGGAAATGTGTAATTATCCTTCAGAGAAGCCTAGTTTAGGTTTCAAAAATCTACACAAATTATGATTTCTCTGTTCTTCTTTTGGATGGGCATGATGTGTGCTATCCATGTAGAGTGATGTATGGGGTAGATAATTTTTTCCTCCAACACCTTATGGACTTCCCTAAAAATGGCATCTGAAACCTTAGGATTGTAGTTTCGTTGCTTCTGCCGGAAAGGAACAACTTTAGGCTTGAGAGAGATCATGTTCTTGAAGTCTCCATTTTGGAAAGTCTTGAGTTCTTCATAGCCCCAAGAAAACACATCCTTATACTAGGAGAGTAGGTGTTTAGCCTTTTCTCTCTCCTTTTTTGTGCAAAAACTACCAATATTTATCATCTTATGTTTATTTTCAGTGCCTATGTTCATTCCCTTGAAATCCCCTGAGGTACCACCTTTCCTATCTCTCTCTTTTCTAATATATGCATCATGTCTATCAAAAAAAATTTCAAGGGAGATTAGGTGTTAAGGAATTTTGTTACCTTTTAACTATTCTTCTCCAAGCTCTAACTCCTTCTTGCTATCTGGAGAAACATCCTTGTAGGTATAAGAGCTTCCTTCAAAATATTGATCATTGAGCTGATCTGATCCTTCCATGAAAGCTTGTATCTTCTTGTCACTGATGAAGACTTGCCAGACTTCCACATTATCTGGAACATTCATCCTGAAGAGAACTTCAACTTTGTATTTCTTATCTCCTATTTCTGGATGTGGGAGGAGAAGTGAAGCTGAGGTGGCCAACAAATATGCTCTAGTGTTCTACTCTATTGGAACAGCCTGGATTGAAAAGGCATCAAAGTCTTCTATCTCGTCCTAGACTCTATTCCTATAACTCTGCAATCTCACATTTTTCACTGTGTACTATGCTCAAACTTGCCTCACTATCAACTCTACATCATCGAGTGCTTTAAGGATTTTTACCCCTCTTTGCTTTGCAGCAGCAATGCCTAGAAATAGAGCTTTATATTCTATCATGTTATTAGTGTTCTTAAATTGTAATTTATAAGAAAGCTATATCATGTCTCCTTCCGGGGGAATAAGAACTACGCCAGCCCCCGATCCTCCAGTAGCACAACTGTCCTTGAACTCCAAGGTCAAGATATCCTAATTGTTAGTAATTTTTGACATTTCATCTTGATGATCAAAATCTAAAAATAGCATATAATTGCTGAATTTCATCTCCTGGTAGAGGATTTATGCCATAGGGTCATCAGACTTCATTACTGTGAATTTGGCCTTTTCCTCGGGCTTCAGCTTTATCTTTTTAGTACCCACCAAGATTATAGCATGGGACCAATCCATCTTGATTTCTCCACTTATGTCTCTGCAAAAGCTTCTTCTTAGAAGCATACCTTAGGTGCTCAGAATATCGGCTACTAGGGTAGTTAGCTTCATCCTCTTTGCAAGGTGTGCGGCCAATGCAACTTTGCATCCTTTACCTGACCTAGGAGTGGAACTTGTGTAGCATCCATTGAATAATAATGGCCAAAGGTTTTGGTAAGGGTCAATCCAAGGGCTTTAGCAATAGATGCAGGGATGACATTATCAAAGGCTTCAGAGTCAATAATACAGTTGCTTAGTTTATGACCATCAAAAAATAGAGACATAAAATGGGTCAGGATTCTGGCCAGGAGCAGTGGCTAAGACTGAAGAATCTTCTTCTTGAAAGAGAAAGGGGAGGATGGGTTCTTCATCATTTAAAGGGCCACTACTAGGGGGTTCATCACTAATAGTAGAATTTATATTTGGCTACATTCTGGAATTAGCATCACTTTTATAGTAATCAACAAGCTTTTGAAGTTTAGTAGGATGAGTTTTTAAATATTCTAAGGGAGACACTTGGATTCTGGCCTCCTTGCTGTATTGAATTATATCAAAGGAAGATAGAGACTTACCATTTATTTTGGACTTTGAGTGATCCTTCTTTTAGGATGAAGAAGTAGAAGCTCCAGGTGCACTAGTTGAAGGACTAGGTGCAATGTTACGGGGAGGAAAGGAGTTTCCTAGATTTTTGTCTGTTTGACTTCTTGTTTCTCCATTGCCATTTGAATTCCATCCATGGTGGCAAAGAAATCACCACCAACTTTGGAATCAGATTCATACTCCAAAAAGAAATTACTGGATTTGCTATGGGGAGCAGAATCTTCTTCACTTTAAAGATATTCAATAGTCAGCTCATTACTTGAAGCTAGCTATCTGTATCTATTCATCTCTAGACAAATATTACCATCATGGTCAGCTCTTAGATGAAAAATACTCATATTATGCTTTTTATCCACCTCAATGGTGAGCTTTTGCTAAGCCGATGGAAACTGCAATTGTTTACCTTCATGTTGTTTTTGGGAATATCCTGGTATGGATGGTGGAAGGATGGGATAGGCTTTCCCATTTTCCACTTAAGGGAAATCATCTCATTAGACAATTTTTGAAGCATTGCCTCAATATTTATAGTTACATTAGAAGTAGATCTCATGGAGGCACCACTCTACACTTCTTGCTTTCATTTCCCGCCAGCTATTAGGTCATCCTCTAACTCAATTGATAGAGTCTGAGCAGCTTGTAGATTGGCCACATGCGCTCATCCGATTTGGAAACTTATGTCAGGAGGCATTGAACTGATAAAGAACATCTTCTGGTTGTCAGTTGTAGGCCTACTAGCAGCGGGGATCCTATTAGCCAGCTTGTTAAACCTTGCAATAAAATCCTTCATAGGAATACTAGGTTCTTTCTTTATCTGAGTGAGCTGAGTTAGAAGTGTGTTCTCATCTTTCGTACTTTTATAGTGAGATTCAAAGCGGTTCTTCATATCATTCCAACTAGTTATGCATACCCTAGGGAGATGTTGAAACCAATCAGCAGAATTTTCAATTAAAGTCTCTACAAACATTCTTACTACCATGTCTTCGTGCTGGGGGTTTACAATTCTACATGCGGTGAAGAAGGCTGCAATATGCTCATTAGCAAATACTTTCCCGTCACCATTGAACTTGGGAAATTTATTTCAAGAAGCTTGAGGTAAGTCATTATTAGCTCCTAGCTGAAGAGGCCCAATGGCATTACCCCAAGGGATGGCCATTGAAATAGGGAGGGTTATTGGCACAACTTGAAAATTTATATTGGTAGGAGAAACTACTTCGTGAAGATTGAGGGTGTTACACAATAACGGGGTAGTATTGTGGATGACGGGAGGTATAGAAGAATGGCTATGAACCTGGGAAATAGGGAATTGTGGTGGCAAGAGAGCACCACAAATACCTAGAAAGATAGGATCCTAGACATTATTTCTTCCTCTTCTAAGAGGGTCTTCTAACAAAGGGAACTTAGCCTTCTGCAATTCTTCAAACACAAGATATTTATAACCCTCTCTCTGGACACTTTGGGTATACTTAGGATCCAGAGCTACCAAACCTGATTACTGCAACTTTGCAGCTCTGAATCTTTTTTCCCATTACACTCCCTCCCAATATTCAACGTTGGCCTCTTCTCTTTCTAGCTCAAAGTTGATTCCTTTGTATTGGTCTAGTGGGACTTGTCCTTTGTGAGGCAGCACCATTTCTCCTTAAGAGTGATATGCATAATGTAGCATTAGGAATGCCAAATAGATAAGTTCTAAGTCACTTAGTAAAGCCACAGATATACTTACTAAGAAAACTTAGGAAAATTTTGAGTTCTCCCCAGTAGAGTTGCCAAAAACTGTTGGTTTACAGTTTGTCTACTTTAAATTTGATTTATATAATGAATCTTGAAAATACCCAAAGCTGGCCATCATAGAAAAAAAAGTAACCATAGACTGGGTCAGTGGTAGGAATCTATCAATGACCCCTGAATTGAAAGGTACAGTATCCCTTATGTGAAAGATATGCAATGAATTTTGTCTTTCAGTTTTTAGGGGTATGCTCTTAACCAAAGAGCAGAAGAGGTTCGACCAAGTTGATCAAAGCTTCAAAAAACTCAGGTACTCAATGACATGCAATCTGAAATGTGAACTACAATGCAGTGCAGGATGAATGCAAACTACCATCTATCAGTAGAGATAAAGAAAGAAAGTGTAATAATGCAATTCCCGGATTGCTAAGATTGTAAAACTTTGACAATACCCAGATTATCTCGATCACATTCTCTATTAACCCTCTTCCAAAATCCTTATGCAAGAACTAAAATATTGAACTAGGATGTGCAATGAAATGAAAACAAAGTACTTATGTTGAAGATAGTAAACATACAATCCACTAAATGAAAATAACAAAACCCAGTTCATTACTATTCCTTCAATTTCCAGTATTAGCATCTTCATTCAAAACATCATACAACTAACTAAGATGAACAACAAAAATCACTTCAAACTTAGAGTTGCACATAGTAGTCCCAGCTACAGGGGTTTGCCCAATGTAATTTTTACCAATCTTATTTACTTTACAAAAATTTACATATATAGGTCTTCTCAAAAATGACCCGTTTCAATAATGATTGCCTCTTTACAATATTATGAGAGGAACATTCTAATAATAAACCTAGTCGATTACAAAAACTGACAAAGCTAACAAAATGCGAAAAATGGCTACAATATACAAAAATTGGGAAGACAACATAGGTCAACATATTCTATGCCATCTTCTATGTAATGGCTTTTCCTCTGTAAGCCTTCATTTCATCTATTACCTTGCCCAAATCTTGAGCATTAGGAATGATTATATTGTCAGCTTGGACATCCAAAAATTGTGCATCTATGTCTATTCATCCAACCTGGCAATCTGGGATTGGAGCTTCTCCAATTCCTTTTTTATCACAACATCTATCACTAAGAGCTCACTGATTCTTGATACTTGGAAGTTAGCTAGATATGCAATGTCATCTATGAAAGAAAGAAACTTAGCTTTCATCCGCTCTGTATTCACCAACTTGTCACTTTTGGAAACTTGAGATTTCGTGTGCAATACTTTCAAAAACTCAAACAGTTTATCAATCTCCTTTTGTACTAACTTGACCATAGTCTTGAGTTCATTTTCTGATCTGTTTGAATTCTCAACCATGAACTCCAGAGACTACCTCCAGTGAAATAATGGCTCTTGTCTAGTCTTGAGGATACCATTATAGATTGCAACACTAGTCTTCATATCAATCACCTCCTCCAAGGTGGCTAGTTGCTCCATCAATCCAGTGGATGCATTATAGATGGTCTCCTGGTGTTTTGATGTTGTATCCTTCAATTTTTCTACATCAAGTAGAAGGTTCCCAAAAATCTCAATGACAATGGGGCCTTGAACCTTCATCGCTTCTATCCATGCTCTGCCAATTTGACCAAACTATCTTTCTTTCTGCAACTTCAGTAGCAAGTTCTTATTCTCCTCTGCATTAGGATCAAACTGAGTAGATTAAGTAGTGCCAAGATAAGATTTAATATACTCTACTAGCTCCTTTTTTTTGGACTTGAGGACTTTCTTTTCTGCTCATAGTTCTTCTAATCTATCCTCAATCCGCTCATTGGTGGTTTTCCAGATATTCACCATCGAGTCATTCACTGGCACCCCTAGGTCCACCATTTTAATTTGGAAATCTTGAGTTGAGAGTTCATGAAACCTTCCTTCTTTCTGTGGCTCTACTATTTCCATTAGCATATGATTGATCATGGAGGCATGGGAAAGTGCCACCATGAACTTTTTATTCTTCACCTTCTTTTCCAGTGGTTGAGATGAGGTTTCCTTAAGGATTAGGTCCTTCAAAGAAATGGCCTCCTCATGTCGTTTCTTCTTCTTGTCAATGGTTTCCTCCAACCATGAGTCTTTGGATAGAACCTTAATTACAGACTGGAGATTTGTAGGATCAAACAGCTTCTAGGCAATTAGAGGAGTCTACTTGTCTTCTGGTGGAACATGGAAGGAGGCAACCTTAGCCACTAAAAGGGCCAGAGTATTTATCAGCTGAGAGGAATCCTGACCATCCATGGGATTTGTGTCATCCAAGGTGATAATTGGACTTGGTGAGGGAGGATTGGTCACAAGAACCTCTTGTTATTTCTTCTTTTCCTTTTCCTTATCTTCTTCCTTCTCCTCTTTATTTCCAATGTTTGGGAGCAAAGCATCTCCATAGGATGTAGTGATGGGAACATTATTTTTCGGGGGCTAGTCACCTCCTTGCCTGGTAGATTGTGCTGCACCTGCTAAAACTGATGGTGCCACAGAAGAAGTGACTGCTGAAGATGATTTATCAACTCCTAAATTTGTTCCTCCAGATGAACCTGTGCTAGAAGTTCTTTTCCATCGCGCTCTGGTCCATTCTACCGATTTGTTGGTTCTCTTGATAATGCCTCTCATGAGAAGCTCCAATGAATCAATCACTAGACCAGTTGGTGGAGAGGAAGAAATGGGAAACACCTTGATTTGGTTGTAGGATGAGGGATGCATGAAGAGGCCCTCATCTACAAGATCAAATACATCAATGACATTATTATATATTGTAATTTCATCCAAATTTAAACGGGACCATAATTTTTCCCGTGTTTGATACTCATTAAAACACTCGGCCCAGAAATATTCAATGTCTGGGACATGTCTATAGGAATTTATGAGCTTTAGGTGATCTCTAACAAAACCCATAGGATCATATTTAGGCCTAAGAACCTCATAATCAGGAAGCTTGATCTTATCCTCAAAACTCTTTACCAAATTCTGGGCATTAGTTCTGGATGCACAAGAATATGGACCAACCACCACGGGGAAGGAAATTCTGGAAATCTTCTTCATAGTTGAACACAGAGTGTTCACTTCCAATATCTACCGAAAAATCTCTAAAAAGTCCACCTTATCTCAAGGATATCAGGGCAATCTCTTAGGAAATTGGGAGAAGACTCCTATCCAAAGATAAGAGAAACTTAGGAATTAGATCAAAGAGCATCCATACTGACTGATTGCCGAGATGACCTCTAGCGAGAATCTTATTTTTGGGTAACCTTGAAGTTTCTAATAGATTCTCATTGTGAATACATCATTCACAGTAGTATATTCCTCAAAACTCTGATGCAATTTCAGATTCAGGTAGAATTCATATATTTTGGTGTTTTTATCAAAGTTTTGGATTGCTGGTAAGTCGGGCCACAAGTGCTAAGTCGCCAAATCATAAATCAAGTAAGAAGACATGTAGAACTATTTGAATGCTTGACAAGAACTCATCCAAGATGCTAGCTTCTCACACAGGATTTCTGCCCAATTAATGAACATATTTTCTACATAGACAGCTTGAACAAGAAAGAAATTATGTTCAACAGGATCCAAGATCTCAAGTTTTCCATCTAATCTGGTCAATAGGGCCAGAATATCAATAATTTCCCTCTTTAGGGTTGTTCGGAAGAGAGTCTTTAGCATCTTAATTTTCTTTGATCGAGGGGTCTGGAACTAGGTCTTTTGCATGTCTTCCCTCCTTAGAGTCTTCTTTTCATTGAACATAGATGCTGAAGAACCGAAGTCGATATCGCAATACACGTCTTTCACCGGAATGCCAAAAGTGGATTGGATTAGGGCTTTATCAATCATTGGCAAAATATACTGATTTGGGAACAAGATTTTCTTTTTTGCTGGGTCATATTTCTCTATACATTCTCTGACAATCTCAGGAGCTTGAAGTGCCATTGGAAACCCCGTAGCTTCTACCAAACCACTGTCCTTAAGCTTCTGTGTAATAGGGTGAACTAGATGAGAATTCAATCTTCTGTGCAAATATCCGAGATCAAATAACCTTAGAGATGTGTCAGAAAATTATTTCAATTCACTTTCAATAATAATTAATTTGTCATAACCATAATCTTTAACAACCATTTACTGAAAAACTAAGAGCATGAGTGAAGACGAATGGCTTGTTAATCAAAAATAGTGAGCAACAAACGATGGCGAATGCTTAAGAAATTGTTTCTAAGATCCAAATGTTGGTGCCACATGAATGACACTAAGGTGAACTAACAGATGCAATGATAGGATTAGCATTTAATTTTTGATTATCAATGGCTATTTGAAATTCCTATTTCGGAGAAAATAACGGCCCCAAAATCCTCAAACCTACACTTAACTTTATGTTCATTTTCCGCTAGCTGAAAAAAATCTTTAGTCTTGTAGAAAAAGAACACACTTTCCTTCTAATGCCAAAATGAATGAACATTAGACCATTTTACCTTATGCGGAGAAATAATATAAGATAATACTTTTCCCATAAGCCTGTTTCCTTTATTTCGGAAAAGTATCCCGATGGCTTCACCTCTTATCCTTTGCGCATCTAGACAACTTATTTTCCATTGGGGGAACTTAACTTCTTATTTTCTCTTTTCACTTGCTTCAGGGTTGCACCTTTGAGACCAACTTCTCTGTAAATTGCATGATCACTGCCACTACTCTGCAACTTGATATCTCTAAGCGTTGAAAAACTCTTTTTACAAATAAAAGCTTCATCAATCACTTAGATAAAACACATGTTTATCTTCTGGAAAAATATATTGAGCATTACAAATTTGAGGGTGACTACTCATTTGGAAGACACTATGACACCCCTTTCCTGACATACCTAAATCACCTAAACACCAGATGAAGCAGAAAGAATGAAAATCCTCTAGTCTCAAATAGGCAAGGCAAATAATTTATCTGATAAGCATATTAGGGGAGGGTTTCAAGATGAATGAGAAGTAGAGTCACCAAAGAACAATTTTACCCCTTAGGACCTAAAGACCTTTAGACTAAAATTTGGCAACAAGATGCTATGAAAAAAATCCCACACTCATACATTCACAAGACACCTTCAAGTTATCAAAGACTAAAAAGGGATGCAAGGAACAAAAAATGGATTTTGATTAGAAACTCACTTGTAATTATACCATACTAAGTATCAATAACCCTCAAATGTTCCAAACCACTCACCCTCATTATCCCCCAAGCTAGGACTTATGACCAATCACCCAACTCCTTGAGCACACAAATCTCTCCTAGGCCTAATTGATAATTAGGTCTCTATTAACAAATAAAGTGTCTTAAAATAGTTCCAATTATTCACCAAAACTATTTTAACATGTTTAGGATAACTAGAAACCTCTAAATCCTTGGTTTCAAGGCTTCATTCCACCCCTAGGCCGAGTTGTGCATCAAATACCAAACTCTGGACAGTCACATTGAGATGTCTATCCAGAGGGTTTAATCATTCCTCTCTCCATCTACCTCCTCCTAATTTGAGACCACATATATCTTATAATAAATCCTCAATCCCTTCTTTCCACAAAGGCTTAGTATTTTCCCGTGGTGGAATCTCTTGGGAAGAGGATTTTCCTCTTGAAACCCTAGGTAGGGCCTCTCTGTGACCAGTGGGCAATCAAAATTCTCTATCTTTTGATCCCCTACACTTCAAGACTCCAATCTAGATGAAAAATTCAAGTAATAATCCAAGACAGCTTTTGGTGTCCTTTAGTGGTGCATTAGGATCTGTACCAATCTGTACAACTCAGAATACAGTAAAAAGTACAGAGAAATTGGTTGATTTTATTGATCAGAATTATGAGATTCTAAAATAGGTTTACTCCAACCCTTGAGTAAGGTTTTTCAAAATTCAAATACATTTCCCAAATAGTTCTAGCCAACAAAGGTGGTTGTGAACTCTGGGATTCAAAATTTGCTACTTTTCAACCAAAAGTTGCATTATGCAACATTGACAACATTGACAACTTTTGACAAAAGTTGTCAATTATACTAATCCTTGCATAGTTTGACTCCTAGAATATATTAAAGACCTTAAAGAGGTTATTTGGACATTTTGAACCTTCTTTAAGTTTCCTAGACTACTCCAAACCATCCTACCCAATATTAGTCCAAAATTGACTAAGGTAGACAACTTAGGCTTATAACAATACCTAGTGTCTCCTTGTCTTACAAGTTGGACTTATTGAAAAAATTTGGATCCTAGATCCAATCAGTAATCTAACCCTTTTGATTTTGTATCCACTAGTGTGCTTGATCTTGACGGATTTGAGGGTTCTCCTGCACTAGAGGCCTTTATAGAGAGAAATTCAAATTTGAGGAAAAAGCAAAATTTAAAGATGCACATGAAATTTTTGAATGGTGTAAAACAATATTGTCTACAGGATCAAGTCAAAACTCTAAAATCAAATGTTTCTTCTGGATAGTTGAAGAGAAGAATATCCTTTCAAGATATAATTTTGATACAATTATTGGGTGAGATAAATGTCATTCATTTACAAGTTCTAATTCTAACACTTGGAATATATGGACTAGGGAGCTTGCATGTTTTTTTGTCAGTTTAGTGTTTCAGGTGAATGAGAGAATGTGAAATTATGGAATGGGTTGAAGAATGAAAACATAAATCCTTAACACCTAGTGAAACACATGGTCAAGATGATATGATAAATTAAGACCTAAATCATGCATTTTCATTAGAATATTATGATTGTGTTTCAACCTCATACAACCTATTAATTTAATTCAATTTATTGTAAACTTTAAATTATATTATTAATGTACGTAAGAAATTTTTTTATTATATTTGAATTAAAAGTCTAAGATGTTTTATTTGTACATGTACTTAAATTTTTTTACAAGGCATGTGTATGTTGTTGTTGCACCCGAGGATATTGGAGAGCAGACTGAGTATTGGCTAGCTCAATGTGTAGAACCTAAGAAAAAGCTGATATGTCATGAAGTAGATGATGATGGTTTTCAGTATCCAATTGGGTATGCTGTGGTTGGTGGTACATGTCAACACAAATACCTAACAAGAAGGAATGGGTTGCTAGCTTTTGAAGACTACCAATAAGAAAAGAATATTATACACTATTCACATTTGGTAGTTTCAAGATATATCAAAGTGGAAAGATAAAAAGGGAGACCTACTAATAAAATATTATGGACACTTTCAATGGAAGATCATGAGGCAATCATAGGGGCATTGAAAAAAAGAGAGGATGTTGATGGTACATTAGGTTGAATCAAATTTATACATGTAAGTTTTTGTTAATTATTTTAGTTTTACATGTAGTTCTATATGTAGATCTCTTCTTTGAAGTCTCATATGTAGAGCTAATTACTCTGATTTTTAGGTGTCAAGTACACCTCGACAACATAGATTTTAGTCAACTTGTGCATTTAAAAACTTTTGGCTAATCAAAGTTGTAATACTAAGTGAGTGAAATTCATTTATTTAACTTTCAAATCCTAGATTTAAATTTCACATAAATGATAATTGACTTTAAATGAACCTTACATTTAAATACATATTTTCTAACATTTCAATATTCATTTTTATGATGTAGGTGATGAACTAAAACTGATTGTATGTTTGAATTCATTGATTTGATGATCAACCGAGTTACTAATGTGATGATAGACATTAATAAGTTATTGTTATTGTCATTGATGTCAACTTGTTTTTATTATGATCATAGTAACAAACATCTATTATGGATTGAAGATCTAGAACAAAAAAAATTTATGCAGTTAATAATTGAAGAGTTATGTATATACCGAGTCAAAATAGTGGACACAAGAAAATATAGTGTATACCAAACATAGTCTTAACTAAGCTAGGTATCATTGACGCATCACGGTTTTGACCAAGTAAAATAAACTGAAGGCTGAATAAAATGATGAGTTGGCATTTGTTTATGATTTTGAGGTATTTGATAACATTTTTTATGTTAATCAAATGGCTATTAAAATTCAATATGATCAGACGAAGGAGATTGAAAGGTGTTTTTGACACAATTTTTGAGGAATTTTTAAGCGACAAAATAAAAAAATGGAGATTAAGTAGAAAAATCTAAGGATGGAGATTAAACAGTTTATCATGTCTATATAAGAGAAAAGAGATTCATTATGAATCAAGATGTGCACACATATTGCTGGAGAGATTAACTTCATGCATGACTGATCAAACTGGTTGAAGAGTGAACTGATCATTTCTGTAGACAATACCAAGTGATAGAGAAAGAGCATTTACCGAGTAGAACAAAGTATGAAGAATCAGAGGAACTAAAGTGATTATTGATCAAAGGTATTATTGTACTTAGCATAGATCGAAAAATCTGCAAATATAGTTATATTTGAATTAGATGATTATTGTATTAGTTTAACCATTGTTACAGATAAATATCTTAACTGAGTGGGACTTAACAGTCTTGTTTTTATGACATTCAATGAATGTTGATTATTTTCTTATTTACCCCATAGTGAATTATTGGTCAAGAGAGAACTGTTAGTGATAAATCCTCTAGCCAGGTCACACATAACAGTGTGCATTGTAACCTTTAAAAGGGTTGGCTCTTCACAGAGTTCACTTTCAAAGAGTGAATTATTTTGGGTTACCGGTCCCAGGTGGTTTTTCCCTTAACAAGGTTTCCACATTAAAAATCTATGTGTTAATGTGTATGGATGTCTTGGATTATTAATTTTCTTTACACATTTATTTATCTGCATTGATCAGTAATTATAGTATTGGTTTTACTACTACTCAGTAGATGAGTTGTAGATTATAGATAATATTTCACCGAGTTGAGTTATATGTTTTAAATTGTTGTTATATACTTCTGGGAGTATTTGGGACTATAGGATAACTAGAATAATTGATTGACCCCCTCTCAGTTATCTAACAATTGGTATCAGAGCGTACAATGCTTAGAAGGAAAATTTAAAGGACTTAAGCTAAAGATCACATGATGTATAAGAAAGATGTGCCTAGGCTGAACAAGGAAAACTTCTCGACATGGAAGAGGAGAATGAGACTATATCTATCAGGGATTGGAAATGATGTAACAAAATACTTGGATACTGAGTTCACCTTACCCATTGGACCTTTGATTGTTAATCAGCTAAGAGAAAGACATGAACACAATACTATGATGATAGAGATTGCTTCTTCACTAATTGATGCTGAATTTGAAGATGTCAAGACATGTAAAAATTCCAAGAAGATGTGGTACATGCTTACATTAGTTAATGGAGGAGATGCAAATGTGCAAAGAGCTAAATCTGAAAGTCTCAAAGGAAAATTTGATGACATGAGAATGAAAGAAGGAGAAAACATATCACAGTACAGTAACCAAATCAAGGAGATTGCAAATGATATCCGTGGAGCAGGTGGAGTTATTGATGAAGACACTATTGTAAGTAAGATTCTTAGAACTTTATTACCTATTTATTCTATTAGAGTCTCTGCAATACATGAAATGAGAGAAGAACCTCGAAACAATATTACTATCAATAGTCTAGTCAGTAGACTAATTTCATTTGAGCTGAACATTTTTGACAAAAGTGTTGTTCCTACTGTTGAATCTGAATTTATGTCATCTCTGAAAATTAGTAAATCTAGTAACAAACACATGATAAGAAATGATAGTGATAGTGATAGTGATTGATGAACTATAACTCATTGAATGTTTGAAGATGTTATGTTGACAATCATAGTGACATAAGAAATTTTATGCAAGACATTAAATCAGTTAATATATTGTATTTTCATTGATGTCAACTTGATATAATCTGTATGGTCATGAACATACTGCCAAAGACTTCAAAGAACTGATGAATCAAAGACTATTCTATTAGTAATGCATATAGGTCAAGTATTAACAAAGTGACTGTATACACTGACGAAGTGCACACCGATAGACAGAGTAAAAGAGAAAAGCCATAGTGTTACCTGACGAGAAAATGCACAGCATCACCGATGAGAAAAGTCACAGTGTTGCCTGATGAGAAAAGAACAATGTAACCAAACACACATAATTATAGTGCTAGCTAACAGATGGAGATCCCAAAGACAACTGAAGTCACACCGATGGAACAGTTAGTTTTCATAGAGAAATAACTGAATTATTTACTGACAAGACATAGAGTTCAGAAATGACAAAATACTTAGCTTTCAAGAGCTAAATATAGATTGAACTGATACATATCATTATTTTAATCAACCTGATAAAGCCAAAGATAAGTAAAGGATTTAAAGCTACTTTGTCCATTTGGCAAGAAGATCTCTAGGAGATAAAACTGGAGTTTTTCTTTAAATCTAATTAGCGAGAATTGTGGATCATGCCAAAGATCAAGAAAGCCAAGAAATGGTGAAATCATGTCTATAAAGAGACAACCTAATTCATTACGAAGGTGGTGAAGGGGAGTGAAAAGAGAATAGATGCTGAAGATATTTTGAAGGAGAAGAAAATCTTCATTTAGATCTGATCAATCAAGCTGAGGAAAGAGCTAAATTCTACAGACATCGACGAACAGTGATACAACATCATAGAGTAGAACATTATGGAGCAAAGGTAATGAATTGATTATATTGATTAGAGAGGTAATACACTTACAATAGATCTAAAAATCTACAATTCAAGTTGTATGTGTGAACAAATCACTTTATTTTTTTAGTTTAACCATTGAAGCATCAAGTCTCTTAACCGAGCAGGACTTAAAAGTCTTTTATAATTGGGATACATCCCAAGGAGTATCAAAAATTTTGATCATACAAAGTAGCATTGGATATTCCTGATACCTATTCATAGGCCAAGTGAGTGTTTGATCAAGGATGGTAGCACTAGATGCTAGATACTAAGTGACAAACTATCTTTTAAATCCTCTAACAAGGTCACACCTAACAGTGTGTTTGTAACCTTTAACAGGGTTGGCTCTTGACCGAGCTCACTTCAAAAGAGTGAAAATTTGAGGTACCGGTCCCAATGTTTTTTCCCTTAACATGGTTTCCACATTAAAAATCCATGTGTTAATGTGTCTATGAATTATTACTTTATGGTTTTTCAATTCACTTAAGTAAATCTTGATTGATCGGTATACAGTAGTTATTTACTATGTTTCGGTAAATAGAAAAACTTCTTATCGATAAACATACAAAAGAAGGTTTACAAAGCATTTCGAGAAGTAGAAATTTGATATAACTATTTTAAGGCATTCATCTTACAGGACTAAAGATAACTAGAGTTATAATTTGTGGTACTAAGTTTGAAGGGTTGATTTAAGGATTAATTTTTGAGGCCACTGATTCACTCCCCCCCTCTCAATTATTACTAACAATTGGTATTAGAGATTGTCTGCTTAGAAGGAATCTTTCAAGACCTAAGCTTAAGATCACAAAATGAACAGACGAGATGTGCCCAAGTTGAACAAAGACAAATTTGCTTCATGGCAAAGCTGAATAAGACTCCACTTATTAGGTATTGGAAATGATGTTACTCAATACTTAGATACTGAATATGTGTTTCCCATAGGAGCACCCATAGTTGAACAAATGAGAGAGAAGCATGAGCACAACTACAAGATGATAGAGCTTGCTTCCTCACTCTCCGATGCTGAATTTGAAGATGTCAAAACATGCACAACTGCAAAGAAGATGTGGGACAAATTGAAGCTTGTACACGGTGGTGATAAAAATGTTCTGAGATCCAAGGCAGAAAGACTTAGAGGAAATTTTGATGATCTCAGAATGAAAGAAGGTGAAAACATCACATAGTACAACACAAGAATCAAAGAGGTACTCAATGCTATCCAAGGAGTTGGAGGTGTACTAGATGAAGATACAGTGGTAAGTAAAATTCTAAGAACCTTACTTCCTACTTATGCTATTAGAGTATCTTCCATAAAAGAAATGAGAGCAGTAGCAAATAGTAATGTTACTCTAGATAGTTTGATTGGAAGACTGATTTCATTTGAGATGAATAATTTTGATAAGAGTGTCTTACCAAACATAGATTCTGCATTCAAATCTTCTTTGAGAATAAGTAAATCAAGTCATAAACACACTATGAGAAAAGATAGTGATAGTGATAGTGAAGAAGAAGATCTTGATGAAATTGAAGTAGTTATGGCTAGAAGAATTAAGAGAGGCAAAGGTAAATACAAAGGTAAATTACCACCTGTGTGTTTTAATTGTAAAGAGATTGGACACTTTGTTGCAAGATGTCCTAACATGAGAAAATATGACAAAAGTAATGACAGGTCATTTGAAAATAAGTATGATAGAGGTGATTATAGAATCAACCGACAATCAAAAAGAAGAGATACCCGAGACTACAAGGACAAAGGAAAGAAGATCAGTTACCTAGCTAAATGCAAAGATGAAGATACTGACACCAAATCTGATGAAGACATCTAGATAGTTTTTGTGGCAGTAAAAGATGATTTAGATGATGATGAAGAAAGGTATGTAGAAACTTCACTCATATCTAAAGTTAGTAAAAATGATGTCTGGATCATAAATAGTGGTTGCACTCACCATATGACCGGTGACAAACAAAAGTTTGAGACTTTTGAATACTATAATGGTGGTTCAATAAGAATGGGTAATGACACACCTTGTCCAGTTGAAGGTAAAGGAACTATAATGTTGAATAACCTGATAAAATGTGAAAATGTTTATTGGGTGAAAGGATTGAATTATAATCTATTGAGTGTTTCTTAGTTGAATAATTTAGGTCACAGAGTAGCATTTGAAAATAAGAAGGCAAAGATCTTCAATAAATCAGGAAGTTTGATTGGTACCGGTGAGCAGACAAAAGGTAACTTATTCTATTTGAATGTTACTGACACCACTTGCTTAATGGCTAGAAACAAAGATATATGGTTGTGGCACAAAATATTGTTTCATGTAAACTTTGACAACATGATAAAAATAAACAGAAAGACAAATGTAAGAGGCTTACCGATGATGATTAAGCCTGACAATATCATGTGCAAAAATTGTCCAAAAGGTAAGATGAAAAAGTTTGGTTTCAAAAGCAAAACCCATACATCTGATGCCATTATAGAATTAGTCCATACTGATCTATGTGGACCCATGAGGACAAAGAGTTATTATGGTGATAGATATTTTATTCTCTTTGTTGATGATTACTCTAGAACGATGGCAATCATGTTTCTAAAAGATAAATCTGAAGCATTCAAGATGTTTAAATGGTACAAAGGAATGGTAGAAAAACAAAGTGGTAAAGAATTGAAATGCTTAAGATCAGTTAGAGGAGGGGAATTTATTTCAGATGAATTCACTAACTTTTGTAATGAGCATGGAATCAAAAGATAGGTCTTTGCACCAAGAACACCACAACAAAATGGAATTGCTAGAAGAAGGAACATATCCATAGTTGATTGTGCAAGGGAACTGATGATAGAGAAAGGCATCACCTAAATATTTTGGAGGGAAGCTGTCAGTACTATTGTTTATGTAACACCCCACCAAGGAACCCAAGAGAGATTAACCTAAACATGATGCTATGTTTTCTGAATATTTTTTTTAAAGTTTACATAAAGAGATATACATTAATGCGGAAGCAAATACCATTTATACACATGTCATACACTCACATAGATTACATGACTCAAGGGTTCCATGACGTTGAATTAATTTAAGCAAAACAAAACTAACAATATAACAAAAGATTCCATTTGAATAGATAAAACATATACAAGTTCCAAAGCCATAATTAAAATCCTCATGGATAACCATGAAACCACCATAAACTCACATCCACTACACATGTCGTAGGGTATGTGGTAATCACTCTAATCTACTTAATATACAATATCCAGATTAGGTATCACATGAGATACTCTAATACAAGATTTATAATAATGAAATTACATAATTAATAATGAAGAAACATAAATAGCTCATCTGCAAAGAACCATCAAGTACCTGGTACAAGGACGTCGAATCTCAATGGGTAAAGAATCACTACCACCCACCCATGTGGAACCACAAAGGTTCACTTCACCATGCTAAGGAGATAACAACAAACCCCACTCGGATATCCAAAACTAATAAGGAATAACCACTAAGCAAGGGATCCTGATAGCTCTCTAATCCAGGTGTACTATACAACATGAACGGTAATACTCTCTAATTGAGAGGCAACTGACATACAGAGGAAATATAGATTTTGTAAAGGAAGGTATCATCTTGTACGTCTAACCCTTAATTTTTTTCATTGCAATCCCAATGGATTCTGGCACTTAAGTGACCATACACAGAGCCAATGACCTCTCAAACTGACAAGGCCGCTAACTATGGTATGTACCCCTTGAGGCAACTAGAATCTTCTCATCACCATCTTAGTCTATACTAGCACTCAAGCATGGTTGAGGACACATCTTATTAATTCATTTTAATATCTCTCAGTATGTATTTAGTTATCACTTATTAATTAAACTCTACAATAAGCAATCCAGTAGTCACTTATGGACATGGAGCTTATTACAAGCCACCCCCTACTACACATATAGGTAACCTAACCTAGGCACACAGATCCTACAAAGATCTAGCATAGGTCCAAACCCAAGTATACCCCAAATCTAGTATCCATACAAAATAGGAACGACCACATAGAGGTACACATCAGATAACAATATCGAAAAGGGTTACATTGTTAATTCAGGATAATAAAGCCCAAAAGAACACACACCAGAGAGTAAACATTCAACAAGTCTCTAGGACTCATACCCAACCTCTGTAACACCCTAGGTCATCTAATGCCCCCATAATAGCACATATAAGCAAAAGAGAACCATAAGGATGCATAAAACAAAAACATCCTAAAGGACTAAAAAATGAACATAGCAGATAACATTTACAATTAACTCAACTAGGAATATTATTCAATAGACAAAATCCAATAAAAACCACAATTTATCAAATTCAATTAATTAACATTCTTCTTCCTATTCCATAATACACATATTATAAATCAATTATAGCATAAACTATTCCTATCATGAAATTATTATAACATGCACCAATTATATCATAATTAAATATAATGTAGATTGTCAATGGGCCCTTGGTCTACTGGTGAAGTTGAATGGCTCAGAATGAGCCCACCAGGGATCAAGTCTTGCTGAGTGCAAGGCTCTGACATCATAAGGGATGAGGTTGGGATCATGCCCTAGGCGAATTTGGCAGCGTGGATGCTCCTTAGTCCTTGGCTCTAAGCCGAAGATGTTTCGGGCATGAGTGGGCCCGTATCGGGTTCCTAAAACATCTAGGTGGCCTTCGCTAGTCGGTAGCTCACAGGCTTCATGCCTCGCTAGGTTTCCTCGCTAGTCTGAACCATCCAACAAAATAAAAATATAATGTAGATTAATTAATTATAAATTAACTACATTCTAGAGTCAACTATAATACAAAATGATTTAAATGTTCATATTCGCTAAAATGTTAAATCTAACAATGAGACATGTTAGTTAAAATTAATAACCTTATATTAATTAAAATTAACAATAAATATATTAAATAAATAATAAGCATTAATTATTTAAAACCTAATATTAAACATATCAATTAAAAATTGATATTATACATATTAATTAAAACTAATATTAAAATAAATTAAATTAATTTAAAAAAATGAAATTTATTAAAGAACAAAATTTAATAAAAAAATTTTAAATTTAATAATAAAAAAACAAGTTTAAGTGGGGGTGGCGGGTCCCACGCCCCCCAATTCTCGTAGGCAGCTATGCTATCATAGGCAACCCAACTACCTTGGTAGTCGTGCTACCTTACGGTAGCATTGGCTACCCTAGCAGCTATGCTGCCTTGTGCAGCATAGACTGTAGAAGCCTTTGTTGTGGTGGCCAATGTGTCATGGGGTGGATGGGGTCAAACCCACCCGCCCCCGCCCAAATTTTTATTTTTTTAAATTTTAATAACAAAAACCAATTCGACTTTGGACAGTAGTAATAATTATTGTTACAAAGTTAAACTAATAATCAAGTGGACAAAAAAATCTTCTTTTTTCGGTGACCATGAAAACTAAATTAGGCAAATTCTCCATTGCTCGAAATGACAGAAGGCACCCTCGAGGGTTCATTGACAATACGAAATTTGGCTCCCGTCATGGAGAGCTCTTCTCCCCCTCCGACGCGATGCAGGGTTTCACAGGTTACTGCTTCAATTGTTACATGTATGGTCACAAAGCTGATAAGTGCACAACAAAGAATGTGCGACATCCGCATCTCACCTATGACCATCTGAAAGCGGCCATTGCTAGACAGAAAGCTAGAAGCCTTCAAGAGGTTAAGGGATATGTTGAAGTAAATGATGCAAAACCCATCCTGAATAAGGCTCAGGAGCACACGCCACCCCCTACTTGCCGCGTAGTCCGGCACCCTTCTCAAACGTCTGAAAGGAAAATCTTTTTGGTAAAAACCCTAGATGCTCAGTTTGAATTTTTTAATAAGACTAGGTATGCTATGGAATGCGGGAGCCTTTTGGAAAAATGGAATCGAAACCCAGGTTGGGTTTCTGAAATTAACAGTATGAAGAATTCAATGGTCCCTTCGAGCAAGCAATTACTGGGTAGATACATCAATGGTCCTAAACCAACAACAATGGAAGGAGAATTGAAAGCGTCCAATATAATACCCGAAGGGCTTTACTCGCGAGTGGATGATTGGATCCTTGTCAAAAGCAAACATAAGGCAAAATTTAACAACAAGGTAACTGGAGGCAGTAATATTAAGCTCAAAAACTCTTTTGAGATCCTAAGCAAAGCCCCAGCTCGAGAAAGAACTAAGCAGGATCGGATTAAATGTTTGCCAGAATTAAGTGAAAAAAAGAAATTGCAAGCATCATAACCACCTTCCCAGACTCACAGTAAGGGGGAAAAAAGGGAGCTAAATTCATTCCACAAATCACCCCAAGCATATAGCCCCCCAAATTGGAGGCAGAGGGTTTCAGGCACAGTGCAAGTTACAAACATGGACCAGATTAATCAAGGATCGAAGGGTATCAGTGAAAGGAATGAAAAGATGAAATACACACCGCCTCACAAACAATCTCAACCTCAAGTTTGTGCAACCCCAGTGATAAATCATTTCCAAAACCCTATAACGGTTCAGGTAGAAAATAATTTGATAAAGAACAACCAAATGGCTCTTTCAGAGTCAAGTTTTATCTGTAAATGGACCGGCACCGGAGCTCATATCAAAGACATATCTAAAGGTCTAATCTCCCTTCTGCCACCGGAGGTAAGTACTCTTATCTTAGCAAATAATTTTATTTTAGTTGATTGCAAAAATAGTAATTTAAAGAAGGATATATTAGAAAACACTTGCTTAAAATTCAGAGGAATCCCATTCTTTAAAAACCCTTGGATCCCCTTCTTTAACCCTAAAAAAACTAGATACTTCCAAGTCGAGAAAGCTATTAAACTAGGAAACCTTCCCATGGAATGCATCAACACTGAGGTAATTAAAAAAGTGGGTGACTCGTTTGGAATATTCAGAAGAATAATTGAAACCGATCCTAACTACTCAGATGTAATCATAGTTATTCAATTAAATTATCATGTAAATCACATTCCTCCCACTAAGCTAACCTTTGATTCCAATATCATTATTATAAACCCAAAGATTATAGAGGATTTTATTGAGGAATTACACATACAGAAGACCCCATTACTGACACCTTGTCTGGTAAAGGAAATCTCACCCCAGGGCACAAATGATAGGATGAAAATAAAATTTCTAGAATCAAAAGGGGGGTTTGAGTTTGTAAACAATCTTAGTAAGAACCCAGAAACATCCCTTACAGACAGGAACAATACTAGGAGCATCTTATCTATTCCCGGGGACTTTCCTAAGTCTCTAGCTTCACACAAAAGCTCTTTAAAATCACCCTCAACCTCGGAGAGCCCACACGTGAAGGAGGCACATAAAAATCAAAATAATAGAAAGAAAACAACCTCCCCCTCACGTACTAATTCAGACTCCCTCCCCCAACCAAGAACATAAAAGGAATCCCTGACAAAGGAAAACCTAGCAGATGAAGAACTAAGGAAAGCACAGGAGATTGAAATAATATGTAATAAACAAGGAGACTTTGTTACGGGTAACCTAATGGAAACTTTTATGGATGAAATATTTGACCAAGAAGAATGGCAATATCAACAAAGAGTTTGGATCCAAAATATACAAGGTATTCAAACCAAACATGAACCAGTAATTGGAACTGATAACCTTAATAATAATGTATTAAGTGAAGATATGGAATTCCTAGGACTAGACCCAACCATACTGGCCCAGGATTTATAGTAGGAAGGCATCCTAGAGGATATCTTGGGGAAACTAGCGGAGGAGGAAATATTAATTGAAGACAAAGTAAAAAAAGTCAATCTCAATATGGATACACTAGGTCTGGCCAAAACTATAGAAGGGAAAACCTCCCCGGATATTTCTAAACCAACCAAAACCAGAGGCAGAAAATCTTTATGTGAGTTAAGGACAGTGGCAGGAAAAGCCGCAGGCCAATTAAAACTTACTGACATTCTATATGCAGGGAAGGGGAAGGACCTTCCCACCCAATTATGAAACTACTTAGTTGGAATGTTAGGGGCCTA
>MU226853.1:1668347-1682149 GCA_018584345.1 Thuja plicata | reverse complement strand
ATGAGGAGCAGAGCTGAATAGGTAGGCACTGAAGCAAAGGCTAAAAGGGAATCGAAATAGAGAAAAGGAAGGAATGAAGATAAAAGAATAATCCAGAAAGGATATGTCCTAAGACCTATGCTAAGAGAAGTGTAACGAAAAGTATTGTAATAATGGGTATGCCCATTAGCTCCTTAAGAGAGCAATGTAAAATTTTGTAATGTAATCTGAAAACAAAGAAATATTGTAATAATGGGAATGCCCAGTAGCTCCCGGAGCGAGCAATGTAATAATAGTAGAAAAGTAGGTAATGGAGGAATGCCTCCTTTATATTTTTCAAGGTAGGGGATGCCCTCCTGATTTCATTTGCGGATCATCTGTAACCCTACACTAGTAGGGAATAAACTCATTTGATTTTCTGGACATTTGTCCCGGGCTAGACTGGAGGTTTTCTTCCCCATTCTTTCCTACCAGTGCCTGCACGAACGGAGGATAAAAAATGTATTATTATTGAAAATTTAATAAAAAGAAAAAAGCAAGGCCTCGGCCGTTTATTGATCAAAAAAAAAAAAACCAATTTGAATTTTTCCAAAAAGAGTTTTAATTTTTTTGTAAAAGCAAATTTCTGAAAATGGAAATATATTCTAAAAGAGTTATTTTTGTCTCTTTCTATTTTTGTCCACTGGTGCATTTTTTTACCAGTCTGTATTTTTCTAGGGACTCATTTTTTTTTAACTAATTAATTTTTTTCAAAGACAATTTTCAATGGGATGATTAATTTCTTTTTTTCTATAGTGTAAACTATATTACAGATTACTTTATTGATTTCTAGGAGTTCTAGGGGGAATTTTCTCATGAAATTTTGACAGCATTTCCCTATCATGCCAAGTCTAAATAAAATATTTAAAATTCAGATCTATGGGTTTTCTAAATACCCAAAAATATAGTAACGCTTAATAAACCATCTAAAAGCCAAAATATTAACATGCATCCATCAAATCATGGAAAACCTCAGATTTGCAAAATTGAAGCAATATATGGAAAACAAAACCTACCTTAATTCCAATGCAAGAAACTGAGAAAAAGTGCCTTTGAAGATGATAGGAAATATGAAAAACCTCCAAGCCCGATTCAAAAAAAAATCTAAAATCCTGTTAGATCCAAGAACATGCAAGCAAGAAATCACACGAATCTCCGAAATAACAAGCAACCAAAACAATCCCCAATTCTTCAAAAAATCCAAAAACACCAAGAGCTCTCCAAAATGCCAAAACTTGTTCTGAGAGAATGAGAGGAGAATTCCCCTAAAGAGAATCAACTTCCCCTAATTGTGCAAACCCCCATGACAACTCTCCAATCAATCCCTAAAAAGACTCAACTTGAAATTGAAAGAAATTCCAAATTAAATAAATAAAATATCCTTTTTTGCCACAACTCAAATTTGACTCCTATTATCTAGTTGAGATTTTTGAATTTGAAAATACTTTTTCAACACATTCATGCACGTATAATTAATAAAATATTAAATTAAATAAATTAAATATTTATGTCACAATAATACATGCAACCAAATATTTAATTAATCATAAAGACATATTTACTTTAATTTTCAATTAAATACTTAATTAAATCAAAATATTCAAATATTTGAATTTAATTAATTATTTCAAATAAACATAGGATATAATTAAATATTTAATTCAACTATAATCCATTAAATCATTAAACATAGGAAATCACTCAAAACCCAATAAATCACCTAAAAGAAATCACATGCAAAACAAACATACTCAAGGAATGGGTATTTGAATTCCTTTAAACTAGATGAATCCAGATAGGGTAGTCAAACTGAAACTCATCCAAAATTAGGATGATTAGGCTTAGGTTAGGTTTTAGATTTATATGTTACCTCCCCTCTTTACCATTGAGATGAATATTTATGGGCATGCTCACTCCTGCCAATTCAGGAAAGACAATGCCCTGTACTTGCAATCCTATCATCAAAAGAACACACATGTACATATAATATAATATTACAAACAATGATAGGGATCGGTCGAACGTGTGGATCTCACCAAGGAAAGTAACTACATCTCTATCCTCTACCATGACAACACATCAACAAGTACATACACATATAAGACAACCATACACATGAAAGTATGGGGTAAGTACATCATAATCTGAAATCAACATGTAACAATCATTAATAAAATCATCACATCTATCTATGCATATGATAAACCATAACATAATAATCACGATAAACTGAAAGAATAATAGCTCTCATGAAAAGTAGCCTAAAATAATTTGGCCAATCAACTGAAATCACTGCCTAAAAGAGTACGACAACATAACTGAAAGAAAACTATGAGTGGGTATTACATTTTACACATTGAACATAGTACAATTCAAGAAAGACACCAAGAAGACACCTTATGAGCTATGGTATGGTTACACACCCAATGTAAGTTACTTCAAAAATTTTGGTAGTCAATGTTATATCTTAAAGGATGATAGAAATGGAAATCTTGACTCCAAAAGTGACGAAGATATCTTCCTAGGGTATTCCACCAAGAGAAAAGCTTATAAGTGTCTAAATAAAGCCTCTAACAAAATTGTTAAAAGTGCAAATGTAAAGATAGATGAATTTGAAGAGAAGAATGAAAAGGAA
This sequence comes from Thuja plicata, assembly GCA_018584345.1. Classification (NCBI taxonomy): domain Eukaryota; kingdom Viridiplantae; phylum Streptophyta; class Pinopsida; order Cupressales; family Cupressaceae; genus Thuja; species Thuja plicata. The sequence continues at coordinate 1,679,496 of MU226853.1, read as the reverse complement.
ATCACAAAATAACCAGAGGACTACAACAGGTTTGTCTATAATCAAGAACCTGAAACTCTACCTGAGAAACAATGTATAGCTCCCGAGCAACAAATTATTGCACCCGAGCATCAGGCTGCAAATACTGACAATCAGGATATTGATCAAGATGATGTACAAAGTGATGGAAATCAGAATGAAGGAAAAAATCATAATCAAGATGATAGACAAAGGATTGAACTGGTACTTGCATGATATGTCAGAAAGAATCATCCACAGAACTAGATCATTGGAGATAAGAAGTCTGGTATGAGAACCAGAAGTAAGTCTCTAAACACAAGATATCTTATTTGTGATTTTGAGCCAAAATCTGTCAATGCTGCACTTGATAATAATGAGTGGATTAGTTCTATGAATGAGGAGATTGAGCAGATTGAGAAAAACAAGATATGGACACTTGTACCAAGACCAAATGACAAGAATGTCATCGGTACTATTGGTTGTATTTCCTATTTTTGAGTCCACCCTAAAAATTTTGAAATGCCTCTCTTTATTATGCCCAGAAGGTTAAAATTCATGTCTAAAATTTTTTACATACCTCTGCAAATAATGCTTTAACCCTAAACCTAGTTGAAAATGTCAAAACCCTAAGCCCTTGGGTAATTTTTGTTCAAAATTTTAGAAAAGCCCTAAATTTCTCAGAGCATGTTCTATTTCCATGTTACTTTTATAACTTAAGTCTGAGTTTATGTGCATGTGTTTATATCTTGGTCGCTAAGTCTCATAAGATGAAATGAATATTCCTTATGATCAGGAGACTTGGCGAAAAACTTTGGTCACGTAGTCTCGTAATGAAACAAAATATGCTGGAATGGTTATGAGACCTAGCACATATCATTTATTTTATGCTAAGATCTGAGGGTAGTCGCGTTTTCTCCTAATGTAACCTATGGTTATGAGTTAATTTAAAGTGTTAAATTTTCTATGTTATCACCAAGTCTCATTATCAAATGTGAGTTAAATGAAAGAATTAGATATTTAGCGACAACCATTGATCAGAGAATTAATTTAGTGGCAGTCGGGAAGTCTCCTGATTGTAATTGTGGTTTAGAAATTATGATACGACATAGAGATTCAATAGTTGCTAAGTCTCTGGATAAACCAAAGGTTAGATGTCAGATTAAATAAAAGTGTTGTCGTGCAGTCACGTGAAGAGAGATGGGTTAAGTCAAAAATCAAGAGATCAAGTGACAACCATTCGATGAAGGTAAGATCTAACAGTAGGCACTTGGTCGTAATACAAAGTTGAAAAGTCAAGCATGGTCAAGCGATTAAGAGACAAGAGGAAAAAATAAGACACACATCTGTTTGTCGCTAAGTCTCATGAAGGATTATGGTTTATAATAAAGATTATGAGACTTAGCAACAACCATTAGATACAAAGGAGATCTGAATCAATGGCAGTCATGTTGTCTCTACATAAAGATTTTAAAGAAGATATAATCAACAGATTAAGAGACTAAACTATTTAGTCATGAGGTCTCTGGATGAAACATGAGTTAAGGAAATTATCCAGTGACATAGAGAAATCACGGTCACCAAGTCTCCAGATGTGACCTGAGGTAAAGAATAGTTAAGAAATTCTTTAGTTGTGATGTATCCATAAAAAAAATGGTTAAGTTAAAAGATCAAGTGATTTGGAGATAACCATTGATCTAATGATTGATCCTATGACAGTCGCTAAGTCTCTTGAAGAAACTGCAGTTGGAAAAAATATTAAGCGACAAGGAGATCACTCAGTTGCTGGGTCACTAGAGGTTCACCAGAGTTAAATAAAGACTTTTCTACGGCGCCATCATGGAAAATTGTTGACCAATCATAGTATAGATATTTTGACAGATGGGAAAGTATCCATAATATGATTTAATGCAGCCAATCAGATTTGATCTCGATCTCATTTTGAATTTTATAAGGTTTTATATACAAAAAAAATCATAAGAAATTGATTGCTTGATAGTTTGAATGTCATGGATAGAACCATAAATTGATGTCACAGTGCATGGAACTAATGGTGAAGTGATTGAATTACCAGTTCAAAGAGACATTTGAATTGAATTCTCAATTATAAGTAGGCTTGTTTGTTGTTGTTTCATTCTTACCAGCTTTCGATTTCTTAGAGCAAAGAGTTCATACAGATTTTAGTATTTTCTAAGAAAAATTTAACTCTCCAGTAACAAGTGATTCAAAAAGGTGATTTCCTGATTCAGAGTTCAACAGAGATTGTGATTGACAGTATTTTTAGAGTTCAGAGTTGCAGATTTCAGGATAATTGACAATTAATAGTGAGACTTTTGAGCATTTGTTTCAATAGCGGTGATAAGGTGTTGAGAGCAGGAAAGAAAAGGAAGATAAGAAAAGAACAGAGTATGCCATCCACCAGTGGGAGAAGTGAAGATATTGATGATGAATCAAAAGGAAAAAGAAACTATTCAAACTAGTTTCTCACTTTGATTCCAGGCTCTAGTCAAAATAGAAAGGTTAGTGTTGAAGTCTTAATTGATGATATGTCTTACATTAGAGATGCGAAAACACCAGGTTCATGAAGGTATTCACTATTGAATTATTTCTTTAATAATAGTGATGAACACATGCCTATGTCAAACCCTTGGCCCTGTGGATTAGCCAGGTTGATTGTTCCTGACATCTTTGGTGATGTCAATTTCATTTTAGAATTGGCCAGTAGATGATCCCTTGACCAAAACCATTAAGAGGGATGATGGAAAGCCCCTAATCACCTTGTACCAGAATACTTTCATGAAGGCCTTCAATGTATACTACCCCATGGCTACTAAAATAAATCTGAAGAGCCTAGAGAATAGATACACCAGAGAATCTGGTATTGCTGCTAAGTTGATCAAGGATCATCATGTCCCTAAGAAAATGAAAAGCTATATAGCCCCCATGCCAGGAGAAACCCCATATTTTTACAAATATCTTAATTTCTACATCAAATACATATCATATGCACTATGTAGAGTGCTTGGGAAGGATGCTGGAGTAGAGAGAATCACCTCAGATATTTTGATGATGGTGTTGGATATGCAGAGCCTCCATACCACTTCTAATTATGATTACATCTAGTATATCATAGACCAAATGCATCAAAGGTTTGTAGACATACAGAGTATGAAGGATCATCCAAGATTTATGCATTATTCAATCCTCATGCATTTGATCATGTACTATGATTTCCTAGTTATGAATTGTCAATTTTTACAGGCATAAAGGTTTCACCATAACCAGCCTAACCCTATCTAGTTTTGGCTCAGAGTATGGAATTATACATCTAGAGAGCAAGAATTTTGTGCTTTTGAAAACTGGATAATCTATCCACTTCTTAAGTGCCTAGGTGTTGATAAACCTAGATTGCCTATTAAGGTAATACAATTATTGAGGCCATGCCAATATCTTGATAAATGGCCAGGAGACCATAATTGGGGGGATTTCTATTATGAGAATAATTTCACATTAATGAGGGTCTATGGTTTCTCCCACCCTCCACACATCTTGCCATTCCATGTACCACCAAGGATAGTTGTAATGGAGTTCATCAGGCCGCTCATTTTGACAGACAATGAGCACCTAGCATCGCACAGGAAGGGTACATTTACCCCTAGGAAATTCAGGATTTACAATTTAACTATTGGAAAAGGAGCTTTGGACCTAGTAAATGCCTACATGAATCATTATAGAATGAATGTGGCCCTGCACACATATGTTGATACATAGGGTTTTATCCTTAGTGCTAAGAAATAGCTGACACCAACCATCCCCTACACAAAAGAACATGAAGACTATATGCAGGAAGATTTAATCAGAAATATTATGGAGGATGAGGAGGTGGAAAAAATAGCAATTAAGTTCAATGAACTTATGGACATGGAGAGGCAGCTGAAAAGAAAAGGAATGAATTTTGGAGGTTTCTACCCTAATATGCCTTATTTGAAAAGGCTAGATGCTATGGTTGAATCTCATACTCTCCTCTGCAATCAGTTAGAAGATGCACTTGTGGTCCTGGAGAAAGGTCATAAGGAGCACTAAGAGTCAGAATATGACAGTGGAAAGGACTATCCTTCACCTATTGTTTATCTATATTATCAAGTATTTGTAGTCGAGCAAGCAGTTGAGGGGGAGGATATCATTGACCTAACAGAGGTCCCAGAGAAGGAAGTAACAAATGAGCCCCCACCCAAGAGACAAAAAATAGAAACAGGGGAAACTTCTAGGAAAAAGAAGACAGACAAAATTGGAGCTCTGATAACTGGAAACAGACCCTATGATCATTTATTGAGAAAACAGATTAGGGCAGGGAAAAAACTACAAAAGGATACAGAAGAAGAGGAAGAATTACCTCTTAGGTCATGTACTGATGAAAGGTTGATCCACCAAGAGGAATTACTCAAGGATGAAAACTTCATTAAGACAAGAGAATTCAAGGATTTACTCATATAGAATAAGAAACAACAAGTTGGAGAACATTTTCAATTGGCAGGTGGTGATCGAGTCACTCAGGAAGCCTTACAGACATTACAGGATTAAGATCCTGAATCTGAGGAAATCACACCAGAACAAGCAAGACAACTGGTCAAGGCCAGTGGGATATTATTTGTGGAAGGCTAGGATTTGTCTTTAGATTTTATAATAGACCAAATAAGAAGGCAACCTAATGTGAAATTGTCATCAGAGACTCAGGTTGGGGATATGATCAGAGGGTTTGGATATAACCCTAAGTCCCAGGCACTCACAATGTGGAGCTTAGCTCCTAAAGATCAAAAGACATCTATTTTAAATATTCAAGAGAAGATGGAAGGTAATAAGATCATATGGATACTGGAAAATATAGGGGATTTGGAAATATCCCAAGTGATGACTCACTTTGCTCAGCTCCATGAGGCAAAAATAGCCCAACTATCAGAAAAATTGCAGAAACTCACTAGTGATACTAGTGATATTGTTAAAGATAGGGAGCTAGCACTTATAAAGATCAAAGAATAGGAGAATCTCATAGATGAGCTTACTAGACAATTTCTTGAAGTAAAAGAGTGTTCCCCTATTAAACCTGAGGAGGCAAAGCATGTTGAGATCCAAATAGAGGATGCAAGGGAGATACCTACTGGAACGGAGCTAGGAGTCAAAGAGCATAATAATATTGTTTTGGAGGCTTTGACTTCAATTTTGCAGCATATAATTGACACCATAAAAGATAAAATTGATGTAGTGTATGGGGCCTATGGTAGGTTGCCAGGCCTACAAGTAGAGGTTGCTAATTAGGGCTATGGGGATCAGAGTTTGATAATGTGCTTCCCAATAAGGAAATTTATGTGTCTGATCAAGGAGAATTAGATATGGAGAGGTACAAAAACCTTCTGGATGACGCAATAAAGGTAGATTCAGATTGCAGTAAGTTCATCATAGATGTTAAAAGCATAACAGATTCTAGCTAGGAAAGGTAGAAGGCTCAGCTGGAAAGTATTCAGAATTTTGAGTGGCCTTAGGAGGAAGATGTGACAGCATGGGACATCATGACAAAGCCCAAGAAGAAGAAGCCTGCAACAATTGACTTAGATGTCATGGATGAAGAATGAAGGATACATGGCACCTATTCTATGAGCATAGGGAGGTTAGAAATCTTAGATGCTATCCTTAACACATACAGACAAAGGTGCCAAAATCTAGAAGAAGAAAAAGAAGCAAGATCATATTCCATTCCTCATTTTTGTCCTTCCACCACTTGGGGGTTTCTTGTATTTTGTCTTACTATGTTTTTAGGGTTAGGTCTCCAAATCATCCAAAGCTTTTTGCATCCTTGTCTCAAGGATTCCAAGATGATTTGAGACTATATATATATATATATATATATATATATATATATATATATATATATATATATATATATGTAATTGTAACCTTTTTTGAGAGGGAGTCAGAAGTTTAAATAGAATTACAAGGCAGACTAATATTGTGTTTGAACCTTTGTACTATTTTGTCTATCTATATGTATTTGAAGCTTTAAGACATCAATAATATTTTTCAATCTCTTTTCTACATTTGAATTGTCTCTTTACATTTCTATTATAGTTCTTGTGTGTTTATCTATAAGGCATTTAAGCACACTGATCATAAGGTGATTGTGCAGTTACTTGTAAGTTCCTTCAAAGAAGGATTAAATTGTTTCAAGTAACCCTAGGGAACATAGCATTAGTTTGAGGATTTGATGATAAAGTTATAGGAAGAGGATAGTATATAAGGTATTCTATCTTTGTTGCAAGTGTTTTATTGATTACCTTACTATGGATTTATACAAGATATTGACTCATGGCCCAGGGATTAGGCACTAGTTTTATGTTTGCTAAGTAATTGATTCACAATCCAATATTTTCAAATTACTTAATCATATACACTACAAAACAAATAATTCCATTCAAGTGATTGTATTCTTAGAGTACAATTTAGTTTGTTGATTCCTTTAAAAGAGGATCATTAGGTTGTCCCTCCTAAAATCAAAAGGAAGAAGGCTGAAAATCCTTATCTCATTGGTTCATGTTATCAAGACCATAGCCTAGCATGAAGATATCATAGTTGAGGATGATCAGATCAAGACATTAGGGCTATGGGGATCAAAGTTAGATAATGTGCTTCCGAATAAGGAAATTTATGTATCTAATCAAGGAGAATTAGATATGGAGAGGTACAAAAAACTTCTAGATGAAGCAATAAAGGTAGAGTCAGATTGTAATAAGTTCATCATAGATGTTAAAAGCATAACAGATTCTAGCTGGGAAAGGTAGAAGGCTCAGCTGGAAAGTATTCAAAATTTTGAGTGGCCTTAGGAGGAAGATGTGATAGCACGGGACATCGTGACAAAGCCCAAGAAGAAGAAGCCTACAATAGTTAACTTAGATGTCATGGATGAAGAATGAAGGATACATGACACTTGTTCTATGAGCATAGGGAGGTTAGCAATCTTAGATGCTATCCTGAACACATACAGACAGAGGCGCAAAAATCCAGAAGAAGACAAAGAAGCAAGATCATATTTCATTCCTCATTTTTGTCCTTCCACCACTTGGGGGTTTCTTGTATTTTGTCTTACTATGTTTTTAGGGTTAGGTCTCCAAATCATCCAAAGCTTGTTGCATCCTTGTCTTAAGGATTCCAAGATGATTTGGGACTATATATATATATGTAATTGTAACCTTTTTTGAGAGGGAGTCAGAAGTTTAAATAGAATTACAAGGCAGACTAAAATTGTGTCTGAACCTTTGTACTATTTTGTCTATCTATATGTATTTGAAGCTTTAAGACATCAATAATATTTTTCAATCTCTTTTCTGCATTTGAATTGTCTCTTTACATTTCTGTTATAGTTCTTGTGTTTATCTGTAAGGCATTTAAGCACACTGATTATAAGGTGATTGTGCAGTTACTTGTAAGTTCCTTCAAAGAAGGATTAAATTGTTTCAAGTAACCCTAGGGAACATAGAATTATTTTGAGGATTTGATGATAAAGTTAAAGGAAGAAGATAGTACATAAGGTATTCTATCTTTGTTGAAAGTGTTTTATTGATTACCTTACTATGGATTTATACAAGATATTGACTCATAGCCCAGGGATTAGGCACTAGTTTTATGTTTGCTAAGTAATTGATTCACAATCCAATATTTTCAAATTATTGAATCATATACACTGCAAAACAAATAATTCCATTCAAGTGATTGTATTCTTAGAGTACAATTTAGTTTGTTGATTCCTTTAAAAGAGGATCATTAGGTTGTCCCTCCTAAAATCAAAAGGAAGAAGGATGAAAATCCTTATCTCATTGGTTCATGTTATCAAGACCATAGCCTGGCTTATAGTACTCTATTTTAAACTAATCATTGCAATCTCCAAGGTATTTTATAAGCTGTTACAGTGAGGTTAGAAATAAAAAACTAGCGAATGAACTAATCCACTAAATATATTGAGTGAAGAATCAATAATATACTATAGGTAATACCGGCCTGAGCTTGTAGAGCTCAAAAAAGAAGGAGGTGATAATAGGTATCCCCAGTGTTATAAAATACCTCATAAATTAGTCTTTCTCTTGCATAAAAAGGAGTTTGCATTCAAGTATATAATTATACTATCATTTTAGGGTTGTGCTGCAAGAAAAAGAGCTAACAAATTGGTGACTCTGCTGGGGAATAGAGATTGTAAAGTCTTGGTAAAAGTATTTAGAATCTCCGAAGGTTTCAAAAATAGTATATTTACATTGTAGTCACCGAGGTCATTTTGATAGTATTCATTCCTCCCAAACAATTGTTGGGTGGCTACTCTAAAGTTGAATCTCTGTGATCAGTAACAAGTTAACTGAACATCTTTGAAAATAAATACTAGGTCAAAAACAAAAGGGAATCCTAAAGTTGCATTAGATTGTGGAATCCCATCAACTTCAAGGATGGATATGTCTTGGAGGAAGAAAAGAAACCAAGTTAGTATAGATGAAACTCCTCCAAGAAGTAAAGAAAGTAATAATAGGAGAGAGGAAAGTAGCAATCAGTCTAATCATGAAGGAAATACCTCAGAATATGAAGAAGCTCCAGAGAGAGGATTAGAAACACTTGCAACTACCTCCACTTCAAGTGAAAGAGAAGAAACAGATACAATTAGTTTAGATTCTAAGGAAGTTCCTTCTGATGAGCTTTCTGAGGAAGAAAGACTCATCATGAAACATCTTGCCCTTATTCAACAGATGAAAAGGGAAAAAGAACTTAGAAAGAAACAACATGAAAAGAAGGATGTTAATAGAATTAGAAGAAGATCCTTAAGGCATCAAACCATAAGGAATACAGAGAGGTCTCAAAAAGACCAATAAATACCCGGTACTCATAGAGCTTCTAGTTCACAAAATGTTAAGGAAAAAGGTAAACAAAAGATCACTGAAAGAAAAATGGAAGAGCCTAAAGTTCAGAAGGCCTTAACAGAGAAAATGTCCAAATTGGATATTGATCTTGAAAGACTAAGGATAGAGAAGGAAACCATGGCCAAGATGCTATAAAAAGCATAGATGGATGCTGCAATAATAGAAATGCAGAAGAAAATAGATTTTTTGCAATCTTCCAAATATTCTTATGCTGGAACTAAGAACACAACATCTTCCAAAACCAAAGCTACTACTTTCAAAGAGACTGATAACTTCCAAAGGAAACCATTGCATTCTAAAAGGTATAAGCAATTTAATTTCATTGGTATTCCTAGATACCCAAATGCATTTCCAAAAGATGTGGGTGATGTGGGATAAAAGCTCCCAAAATTTCTAGGTAATAATGTCATCTCTTGCGAAGTACATTTAAGAAAATTCATTGATTTTGTTGATGATTTGAATATCATTCATGAAGATGTGTTGATGAAGCTTTTTGTTCAGTCTCTAGTAGAAGATTCTAGAGAATGGTTTAGAAGTCCTTTTAATGACTCTGTTGCTTCCATAGATGAGTTAATTGAGCTATTTAAAGATCAATATGGTGATAAGACAAATAAGGGATTCTTACTGAACGAGTTCAATAACATCAAAATGAACTATAATGAAGAGGTCACTGAGTTCATTACCAGATTCCAAAGAGCAATGAATAAATTGTTTCAGAAAATAAGGCTGGATCAAGAGGTATATCTAGCAACCTATTTAAATGCTTTTGATTCTAAAATGGGTTATGCTCTTAGGGATAAAAACCCTAGAACCCTTACTGATGCTTACAAGATAGTAGTAAATATTGAGATGAATAGAAGGGTGTCTGGTAAACTGAATAGGAGAGATGATTCATGGGTTATGAGTAACCTAAAGGAACTAGAATATAAATAGTATAGGGCTCCTCAAAATAATAGGCCTTCCTATAATAACACTTATAATCCTTAGAATAAGATGCAAAATCATCCTTATGGAACTCAGTTTAAGGATGGAAAGCTTATTGCTCCACCTAGAAAAGAAAAAATTGAGAATAGAACTCTAGACCCTTTACATAAAAATGTTGTCCATTTGTGCAATGATGATTTCTGGTGTAAGGCTTGTGAAGCCCCACATAATCCATATTTTTGCATTGTTTCCATAGATCTAAAAGGAAATGAAGAACAAGGGAATGATGAAAATGAACAATGTGATTATAATCTGACAAATGCCTATTCATGTCATGATGTAGACTCAAATAATGAAATTGAAAATCATGATTCATATGGTTCACAATGAAATATAGAGATTCATCATCAACAAATTTTGTCAGACAGTGAAATAGAAGAAACAGATGACCATGTAAGATGTTATGCACAAAACAATCAAGACCTTCCATTGGTCATAAAAGATTTAGATGAAGAAAAAGAAAGAATTACTGCTGATTTAGTGAACAAAACAAGAAGCAATTATCACTTAAGAAATAGAGTAGTTGGTAGTATAGGTAGTCAACCATCTGGTGTATTTATAAAAGAAAATAAAATAAAATAGACACCAAATATGTATAGAAGAAAGATGGACCTGGGGAAAATGCAAACAAACCTAAGGTCAAGATTGTAACTAAATCCATAGAGCCTATTGTTGTACAAGAAGGAAAAGCAAAAGTACAAGAAACAAGTGCTTCTCTTAAGCAGGGATTTTTTTAGTGGCGATTATTCACCAATTGGCGAATATGTCCCGATCGGGCTATAGAAATTGGCAAAAAAACACACCGTATACTAGTTGACCAGTTCGCCCAGATTTTATAAAATAGTCATATTGTGGTCGGAACATTCACCACTATGATTACGCAATTTCAGTTTGGTACTCGGGTTCTTTGCCCATAGTTCTCTTTAATGTTTACTCTTATTCACCACGGAATTAATTGAGTGTCTCTTTTGATGATCATCATTCGCCAAATTCCCATTTTCCTATGTGAAATTTTTATTTTTCCTAGGACCCAATTCACCATGCATCACACACAATGGGGTCCCAAATTCCCACCCTATTCGCCCACTCAATTGCTTGAAATTACGCGGGGTTTGCCAAATATTAGTTCTTATCATATGTACCGGTCGGCCGATTCGCCAAAATGAAAATGGTTTATTTTTTAGTTTTCTATTTAAGATATATGAGGTTCATTATTGAAACAT
>MU226853.1:1636498-1668247 GCA_018584345.1 Thuja plicata | reverse complement strand
CACCAAATATCCATTGATTGACGCATAATTCGCCAACACTATTAAATTTTTTTCACCCAAATGACATGTGATTCGCCACAATTTTATAAATTTTGGGAGGGGGGGGTTCCTTAAAGTTATCCCTGCTCTTAAGGTAGAAAACAAAAAATCCAAGAAAGAAGAACCAACTCTGAACATATAGATTGAGGAAAATAATATTATTGTTGAAAAACCAAAGTCCTCAAATCTAAAATATACTCCAGTAGATATGGGACACTTTTTATCTCAAATGACTGTAAAAGTTCCATTTTTAGAAATGATGAGAATCAAGGAACATAAAGAAAAGGTTCTATCATTGTTGAATAGTGTGCCTACAATGAAAGTTCAAAGTCTAGGAAATGTTGATAAGAGACCAAATAACAAAGGGAAGGTAGCTGAAGTAATGAATTCTAAGATTCCTCAGATTTTCTTAAACACAACTACTTCTCCTAAGGTTGTTGACCCATTTTTTCTAACACTAGTAATTAATGGAAGGATGCTTAAAAATTGTATGATTGACTCAGGAGCATTAAACACTGTCATGCCAGTAGAAATTATGAATTTTATGGGATTAGAAGTGGATACTCCTCATGGGAGATGTCAAGCAACGAATTCTAGAGAAGTCCCTGTTATTGGTACTATTGAAGTCACGCCTTAAAAATTAATAGTGTCACCTGATGTGGTTTTAACTATGAATGTTCTTGTTGTTGACATACCACCACATTATGGGTGATGACATGTAACTAATTAAATGTTTGAAGATGTTAAGTTGGTGATTATGTAAGGAATTAAATTGGTTAATGTATTCTATTGTCATTGATGTCAACTTAATATAATCTATATGGTCATGTAAATAATGCCAAAGACTTCAGAGAACCAAAGGAACCAAGGCTATACTATCATTAATGCATACAATTCAAGTATTCACTAAGTGGAAAAAAACACCGACGGAGTGCACCTGACAGAAAGAGAAAAATAACAAAGTCACAGTGATACCCGATGAGGAAATGCACAGCACTACCAAAGAACAGAGTCGCATTGTTTCCCGAAGAGAAAAGAACATAGTAACTCAACGGAAGAAAATATAGTGTTTCTTGATGGATGAAGATCATGAAGCTAACTGCAATCTCACCGACGGAATAGTCAGTTGTCACCGACGACTAACTACAGTGGTGATCGACAGAATAGAGAGTTCATAAAATGACAAAATATCTAGCTGGCAGAGCTAAATATAGACTTAACTAGTTGTCTTTTTTGTTTTATTCAACCAGAGATAAGTGATTGATTTAAATCTGATTTGTATAGTTGGCAAGAAGACATCTATGAGACAAATTAGGAGTTATTCTTTAAATCTAATTGGCTGGATTGTTTATCATGCCAAGAATCAAGAATCAAGAACCAAGAAATAAGGAATATTGTGTCTATATGAGAGACAAGCTTAATTCACTTACGAGAGGATTAAGAGGAGTGAATAGAAAGAGGATGTTGAAGAGAAATTGATGAAGAACAACTTCATGCAGTGCTGATCAAACAAGCTAAAGGAATTGCTAAGGAATTCTACAAACACCGATGAACAGTGAGCACAACATCACAGTGAAAAAATTATGGAGCACAAGGATTGAATTGATACATTGGTCAGAGAGGTAATGTACTTAAATAGATCTGAAAATCTACAAGTTAAGTTACAATATGAATAGGTCATAATATTTCACTTTAACCATTGAAGCATCAAGCCTCTTAACCAAGTAGGACTTAACAGTCTTCTATATATTGAGTTACATCTCAAGGAGTGCCAAAAAGGTTGATTCATGAGAGTAGCATTGGATATGCCCGATGCCTATTGATAGTCTAAGAAAGAGGCTGATTCAAGGATGACATCATTAGATGCCCGATACTAAGTGACAACCTCTATGTAAAAAATACTCTAATAGGGTCACACCTAATAGTGTGTTTGTAACCTTTAAAAGGGTTGGCTCTTAACAGGGCTTACTTCAGAAGAGTGAAAATTTGGGGTACTAGTCCTAGTGGTTTTTTCCCTTAATAGGGTTTCCACGTTAAAATCCATATGTTATGTGTGAATGATTCACTTCTTTTCTGTTTGTATCTTACATAATTCATTCTGGATATATTGGTATACTCTGCATATTTACTGTATTTTAGTAAATAGATGACTTCTTATCGGTAAACATAAATAAGAAGGTTTAACACAGAAATCTGACAAGTAGTAAGTTGATATAATTTATTCAAGGCATTCATCTTGTAGGATAGAACATAACTTGAGAAATAATTTGTGGTTATAAGTTTTGAAGGGTTGATTTAAGAATTTATTTTGAGGCCACTGATTCACCCCTCCCCTCTCACTTATTACTAACAATTGGTATCAGAGCTTGTGTTCTTAGAAGGAAGGTTTGAAGACCTACACTAAATATCACAAGATGAATAGAAGAGATGTGCCCAAGTTCAAAAAAGATAATTTTGCTTCGTGACAAAGCAAGATAAGACTCCACTTATCAGGTATTGGTAATGATGTTACTCAATTCCTAGAAACTAAATATGTGTTACCCATAGGAGCACCAACAGTTGAAAAAATGAGAGAGAAGCATGAACACAATGACATTATGATAGACCTTGCTTCCTCACTCTCTGATGTTGAATTTGAAGATGTCAAAGAATGAAAACCTACAAAGTAGATGTGGGACAAATTGAAGCTTGTACATGGTGGTGACAAAAATGTTTTGAGAGCCAAGGAAAAAATCCTTAGAGGAAATTTTGATGATCTCTAAATGAAATAAGGTGAAAAAATCACTCAGTACAGCACAAGAATCAAAGAGGGAGTCAATGCTATCTGAGGAGCTGGAGGTGTACTATAAGAAGATACAGTGGTAAGTAAAATTCTAAGAACCTTACTGCGTACTTATGCTATTAGAGTATCTTCCATTCAATAAATAAGAGCAGTAGAAAATAGAAATGTTACTCTAGATAGTTTAATTGGAAGACTAATTTCATTTGAGATGAATAACTTTGAAAATAGTGTCTTACCAAACATAGAGTCTGCATTCAAAACTTCTATGAGAATAAGTAAATCAAGTCACAAAAAAACTATGAGAAAAGATAGTGATAGTGAAAGTGAAGAAGATGATCTTGATGAAATTGAAGCACTTATGGTTATAAGAATGCAGAGAGGCAAAGGTAAATACAAAGGTAAATTACCACTTTTTTGTTTTAATTGCAAAGAGATTGGACACTTTGCTGCAAGATGTACTAACAGAAGAAAATATGATAGAAGTACTGATAGATTATTTGAAAAGAAGTCTGACAGAGGTGATTACAGAAGCTACCAAAAATCAGAAAGAAGAGATACCCAAGACTATAAGGACAAATGAAAGAAGGCCAGTTACCTAGCAAAATGAAAGGATGATGATACTAACACTGAATCTGATGAAGACATTGAGATGGTGTTTGTGGCAGTAAAAGATGATTCAGATGATGATGAAGAAAGGTATGTAGAAATAGTTCTCATATCTAAAATTAGAAAAAATGATGTTTGGATCATAGATAGTGGCTGCACTCACCATATGACATATGATAAGCAAAATTTTGAGACTTTTGAATACTATAAAGGTGGTTCAGTAAGAATGGGAAATGACACACCTTGTCCAGTTGAAGGTAGAGGAACAATAATGTTGAATAACCAGATAAAATGTGATAATTCTTATTGGGTAAATGGATTGAATTATAATCTATTGAGTGTTTCTCAGTTAAATAATTTAGGTCACAAAGTAGCATTTGAAAATAAGAAGGCAAAGATCTTCAATAAATCTGTAAATCTGATTGGTACTGGTGAGCAAACCAAAGGTAACTTATTATATCTGAATGATAATGACTCTACTTGTTTGATTGCTACAAACAAAGACATATGGTTATGGCACAAAAGATTATGTCATGTGAACTTTGACAACATGATAAAGATTAGCAAAAAGAGAAATGTCAGAGGCTTACCGACGATGACCAAGCCTAACAATATCATGTGTAAGAATTGTCAAAAAGGAAAAATGACAAAGTCTATTTTTAAAAGCAAAACCCATACATCTGATACAATTCTAGAATTAGTCCATACTGATTTATGTGGACCTATGAGGTCAAAGAGTTATTATGGAGATAGATATTTTATTCTCTTTGTTGATGATTACTCTAGAATGATGACAGTCATGTTTCTAAAAGATAAATCAGAAGCATTTAAGATGTTTAAGTGGTACAAGGAAATGGTTGAGAAGCAAAGTGGTAAGGAGATAAAATGCTTAAGGTTAGATAGAGGAGGGGAATTTATTTCAGATGAATTCACTAAATTTTGTAATGAGAATGGAATCAAAAGATAGGTCTTTACACTAAGGACACCACAACAGAATGGAATTGCTGAAAGAAGGAACAAATCCATAGTTGATTTTGAAAGGACACTAATGATAGAGAAAGGCATCACCCAAACCTTAATGAGGGAAGTTGTCATTACTGCTATTGACACATTGAACATAGTACAATTGAAGAAAGACACCAAAAAGACACCTTATGAGCTATGGTATGGATACACACCCAATGTAAGTTATTTCCAAAAATTTGGCAGTCAATGCTATATCTTAACAGATGATAGAAATGGAAAAATTGACTCCAAGAGTGATGAAGGAATTTTTCTAGGGTATTCTACCAAGAGAAAGGCTTATAAATGTCTAAACAAAGCCTCTAACAAAATTATTGAAAGTGCAAATGTAAAGATAGATGAATTTGCAAAGAAGAATGAACATGAAAGCACTAAAGAACCAGAGGACTACAATAAGTTCACTTACAATGAGGAACCTAAAACTATACCCTACCAACAATGTAGAGCTCCTGAGAAACAGATCATTGCACCCGAGCATCAGGTTACAAATACTGATGGTCAGGATAATGATCAAGATAATGTGCAAGGTGATGAAGAACAGAATGAAGAACAAAAATAATGATCAAACTGATAGACAAAGAGTTGTACTTGTACTTGCAAGATATGTAAGAAAGAACCATTTAGAGATCCAAATCATAGGAGATAAGAAATATGGTACAAGAACAAGAAGTGACTCTCTAAACTCAAGCTGTCTAATTTGTGATTTTTAGCCAAAATTTGTCAATGTTGTACTTGATAATGAAGAATGGATAAGTTCTATGAATGATGAGATTGAGAAGATTGAGAAAAATAAAACATGGTCACTTGTGCCAAGACTAGATGAAAAGAATGTCATCGGTACAAAATGGATATTCAGGAATAAGCTAATTGAGAATGGAGAAGTCACAAGGAATAAAGCAAGACTAGTATGCAAGGGGTATGCACAAGAAGATGGAATTGAATATGGAGAGACCTTTGCACGCGTTGCTAGGCTAGAAGGAGTAAGAATATTACTTTCTTATGCTGCATACAAAGGATTCAAGGTATATCAAATGGATGTCAAGTCTTCATTCCTGAATGGAATACTTGAATAAGAGGTATACTTTGAACAACTAGAAGGGTTTTTTGATCCAGATAAGAGGAACATGGTATGTAGACTTAACAAAGACCTATATGGATTGAAACAAGCTCCTAGATTATGGTATGAATGACTTCATTCCTATCTTATAAGTATTAGATTTGTAAGGACTAGTAAAAATAGTAATATTTATTTAAAGTAAGATACTGATGCTAACACTTTGATTGCTGAGATATTTGTTGATGACATCATATTTGGAGGCAATTATATGCTATGCAAATCATTTTCAAATGAGATGAGAAATGAATTTGAGATGTCTATGTTTGGAGAGATCAAGTTCTTTCTTGGTCTACAGATCATGCAACAATGTGAAGGTATTTTCATTACTCAGTCCAAATACATTAAAGAGGTCCTAAAAATATTCAAGATGAAAGATTCCAAACCAGTTGGAACACCAATGGCTATTGGATGTAAGTTTACAAAGGAGGAAAAGACATCAGAGGTAAGTCAAACTTTGTACAGATCAATGATTGGAAAAATCATGTATGTTGTACATACTAGACCAGATATTGCACATGTAGTAGGAATAGTTGCTAGATTCTCTGCTAATCCTAGAGAGTCACATATGAACACTATGAAAAGAGTCCTAAGATATTTGAAGAATACCGAGGAATATGGCTTATGGTATAGAAGATAAGGCAAATTTGAACTTCAGGTCTTTACTAGCGCTGATTGGGATGGAAATATTGATGACCAGAAGAGAACAACTAGAGGAGCATTCTTCATGGGTGACAGACTTGTCACATGGATTAGCAAGAAACAAGGATGCCTCTCACAATCTACTGCAGAAGCAGAGTATGTTGTTTCTACTGCAAACTGCTCAAATATTGCATGATCAAACAGTTACTAGAAGGTATGCATATGCAAATTTTAGAACCAATAATTAACTATTGTGATAATATAAGTGCAATTAACATTTCCAACAATCCAATCATGCATGCTAAAACAAAGCATATTGCCATCAAGTATCATTATTTAAGAGAAGAAGTTCAGGAAAAGGAAGTAATACTTGAGTATGTGCAATCAAAAGAACAATTAGCTGATATCTTCACCAGACCACTACCCAAGGATGCATTTTAGTACTTGAGAAAGAGACTAGGGGTCAGACCCTTGTCTACTGGTCAGTAAGCTGACTAGAAGGCTGCATCAGCCTACATATTATCAGAATATCATTCATGTTGATGCAAGGAAAGAGATGAACTTAAAAGCTACATCTATATACAGATAGGTATATATCTTCACCAAGCCCCAGAGCATATTTTTGTATTGCGGATGGATAAGGGAAATTCAAGGAATATATTATGGATAGAGAGAAAATTTTGCTTAACATTAATGTAAGATATTTGGGAGATATTTGTTTGGCATTGCTGTCAAGGGGAGAGAGATTATCCATATTATCTCATGATTCTAGAAAGGGAGAGAGATTGAGAGAGATTATCCATTATCACATTACTCCAACAGGGAGAGATTATATCCTTAGGGAGAGAGATTGTATGGAAAATCTTATACAAAGGGAGAGTTGCTGACAAGTGAAACATAAAACATAAAAAGAAAGGAGAAAAGTCAAAGGGAGAGAGTTTGACACAAAAGGAGAACACATCAAACCAAAGAAAGAAAGATTCTACATCCATCCAATGAAGGGATTGAAGATAGATAGAAATCCTACAAGAATCAAATCAAAGCTACTTGAGCTTACCGAAAACCAGACATTTGTAATAGTTACATTAGGAAAGCTTGATGAAACTGTATATTTCATATTGTATTAGAAAAAATATAGTATGATAATATAGTATGTTTCCATCAATGCCAAAGGGAGATATTGATGACATGTAACTGATTAAATGTTTGAAGATGTTAAGTTGATGATTATGTAAGGCATTAAATCAGTTAATAAATTGTATTGTCATTGATGTCAACTTAATATAATCTGTATGGTCATGTAAATAATGCCAAAGACTTCAGAGATCCAAATGAACCAAGGCTATGCTATCAATAATGAATACAAGTCAAGTATTCACTAAGTGACAAAAAATACCGATGGAGTGCACCCAACGGATAGAGAAAAAGAACAAATTCACAGTGATACCCAACAAAGAAATGCACAACACTACCGACGAGCAGAGTCATAATGTTACCCGAAGAGAAAAGCACAAAGTAACTCGACAAAAGAAAATATAGTGTTTCCCGATGGATGGAGATCACAAAGATAACTGGAGTCTCACCAATGGAATAGTCAGCTGTCACCGATGACTAACTGTAGTGGTGACTGACAGAACAAAGAGTTCAGAAAATGATAAAATATATAGCTGGCAGAGCTAAATATAGACTTAACTGGTTGTCTACTTTGTTTTATTCGACCAAAGATAAGTGATTGATTTAAAGCTGATTTGTACAGTTGGCAAGAAGATGTCTATGAGACAAATAAGGAGTTGTGCTTTGAATCTAATTGGCTAGATTTTTTATCACACAAAGAATCAAGAATCAAGAACCAAGAAACAAGGAATATTGTGTCTATATAAGAGACAATCTTAATTCACTTACGAGAGGATTAAGGAGAGTGAATAGAAAGAGGATGCTGAAGAGAAACTGGTGAAGAACAACTTCATGTAGTGGTGATCAAACAAGGTGAAGGAAGAGCTAAGGAATTCTACAGACACTGATGAACAGTGAGCACAACATCACAGAGTAGAAAGTATGGAGCACAAGGATTGAATTGATACATTGGTTAGAGAGGTAATGTACTTAAATAGATCTAAAAATTTGCAAGTTAAGTTTCAATATGAATAGGTCATAATGTTTCAGTTTAACCATTGAAGCATCAAGTCTCTTAACCGAGCAGGAGTTAATAGTCTTCTATATATTGAGGTACATCTTAAGGAGTGCCAAAAAGGTTGATTCATGAAAGTAGCATTGGATATGCCCGATGCCTATTGATAGTCTAAGAAAGAGGCTGATTCAAGGATGGAAGAATTAGATGCCCAATACTAAGTGACAACCTCTATGTATAAAATCCTCTAACAAGGTCACACCTAACAGTTTGTTTGTAACCTTTAAAAGGGTTGGCTCTTAAAAGGGCTCACTTTAGAAGAGTGAAAAATTGGGGTACCAGTCCCAGTGGTTTTCTCCCTTAACAGGGTTTCCACGTTAAAATCCATGTGTTATGTGTGTATTATTCATTTCTTTACTATTTTGTATCTTACATAATTCATTCTAGATATATCAGAATACTCTGCATATTTACTGTATTTTGGTAAGTAGATGACTTCTTATTGGTAAACATAAAGAAGAAGGTTTAATAGAGAAATCCGAGAAGTAGTAAGTTGATATAAGTTATTTAAGGCATTCATCTTGTAGGACAGAAGATAACTTGAGAAATAATTTGTGGTTATAAGTTTTGAAGGGTTGATTTAAGGATTTATTTTGAGGCCACTGATTCACCCCACCCCCCCCACCCAAGTTATTACTAACATATGGGATGTTACTATCTATAAAATGGAGTGCTTAAATGGGAGGTAGCATACAGTGTGATTTATCATATGCTACTTTTAACATTGCTGGAAATAATGTTTAAGTGACAAGAGAAGGTAGGACTCCTCACATGATTGAATTGTATGAAGACACTAATATTAACTACTTTATTGATGTGGATATGGAGAACTTTAGAGTACAGAGGAGTGATCATCATCATCAGTGTAAAAACATAGATCCTCTGGTTAAAGAATTGAGTGTACAAGGTGATGGTTTATGGAAAATGTATTTTGATGGAGCTTGCTCAAAAGAAGGATCAGGAGCTGGTGTATTACTTATATCTCCATTAGGTACAACTTTCAAATATTATTTTTTGCTAGCCTTTCAGTGTACAAATAATATCGCGGAATATGAGGCTTTATCTTTAGGGCTAGAAATTTCCATTAAAACATGGAATAAAATGTTTAAAAGTTTATGGTGATTCTAAATTAGTGGTAGCCCAAATAAGATCCAAATATGCAGTGAAAAATGATAGATTAAAGATGAATAAATATGTTATTTGGGATTAGATTGAAATGTTTGATGCCTTTGATATAAGTTGGATAGAAAGGTCTAAAAATATAATGCCAGATTTCTTAGCAAATGTTGCTCTGAAAACTGATGATCAGACCTTACATGGGGTATCAATACTTGAAGTTAAGACAAGACCAGTTGTTCTAGATAATATATACAACTAGAAATTTTTTCAAGATGACCAAGATATTTTGAGATTCATTCAGTGTCTGGACCATTATGAGAATCAGTGCATAGATTGCAATACCTTACTTGAGAATAATAATGGTAAAGACTTTGTTTTAGGAAATGAGGTTGTCCAATTGAGTTCCAATCAGATTCCTAAGGGTCTTGTTGAACTTGAAGCATTGTTCAGTAGTCAAAATGATCACTCAATAAAGATAAACAATGCTAAGATTGAGGACTTGGACGAAATTAACTTAGGATCAGAAACCAGTCCTCAAGTTGTTTACATTGGAAAAGGTTTAGATTCCCATGTAAGGACAAATTTGATCAAATTATTGAGAAAATATAAGCATGTTTTTGCATGGTCTTATGAGGATTTAAAATCTTATAGGGAAGACCTTTTCCAACATGAGATCCCACTAAAAATAGAGGTAAAACCATTTAGACAAAAACAAAGGCCCATTAATCCTTTACTTGCTCCTAAGATGCAGTAAGAGTTGATGAAATTAAAGGATGATGGGATTATCCAGCCTATCAGACACTCAACATGGGTTTCAAATTTGGTACCAGTAAGAAAAAAGAATGGTGATATCAGGTAATGTGTAAATTTTAGAAATTTGAATATTGCCTCACTAAAAGATAATTATTCTTTACCTAACATGTAGGCAATGTTATATAAAGTGATTGGTTGTGAGCTACTATCAATGATGGATGGTTTCTCAGGCTACAACCAAGTTTTAGTGAAGGAATCAGAGTAGTACAAGACTGCATTTACCACTCCTTGGGGAACTTATGTCTATATCAGAATGCCATTTGGACTGATAAATGCAGGAGCAACTTTTCAGAGGGCCATGGATGTTGCTTTTAAGGAATGTATTAACTTGTTCATGGTCATTTATCAAGATTATCTAACTGCATACTCTAAAAAGGCTGAGGATCACTGTGAACACCTAGGTAAAATTTTCAACAAAGCTTCAGAATATGGTGTTTCATTAAATCCTAAGAAATGTCACTTTGTAGTATAGGAGGGAAAGTTGTTGGAACACATAGTGTCTAAAGATGGAGTAAGAATAGACCCTGAAAGAATAGAAGAAATCCAGAAGGTCACTACTCCAAAAAAATTAAAGGGATTTCAATATTTCTTAGGAAAGATTAATTTTGTCAGAAGATTTATAACAAACTTTGTAGAGATTGTCAAACCTATCATAAAGTTGCTGAAAAAAGATGCAAAATTTAATTGGAACGAAGAAACTCAAATGGCATTTGAGAGAATGAAGAAGGTAGTGCAAGAGGCTCCATTTCTAAAATGACCTAATTATAGTAAGCCATTTTCTTTGTTTTCATTTGCATCTTATCACACAATTGTTGTTGTTTTACTATAAAAGGATGAAGTAGGATTTGAGCATCCAATAGCTTTTTATAGTAAATCTCTCCAGGCTACAGAGATAAACTATGAGATGATGGAGAAATAGGCATATGCTTTAGTGAAAGCAATAAAATATTTTAGACCATATTTGGTCTATGCTAAGGTACAAGCATTTTTTCCTCACTCAGTAGTAAAGGATATTCTTACTCAGTCAGAAGTGACTGGTAAGAGGTGTAACTAGATCAATAGAATTCAGGAGTTTAATCTTGAAATCCACATTACAAAGTTGATAAGAGGTCAGGGTTTTTCCAAACTCGTGACAGAGGATAACTTGGATTTAGTACAAGTGAATGATATAGAGACACATGATCAGATAGTTACAAGTATAGAAAGACAACCATTTTATGTTGATATTGTGTAATTTTTAAATAATGCCAAGTGTTCTGATGCTATGAATGACAATCAAAAGAGAAGTCTCAGATTGCAGGCTCAAAAATACACCTTAGTCAAAGGAGATTTATATTGGAAAGACATAAATGGTGTACTATTTCTATGTTTAGATCAAAGCCAATCTGAGAAATTTTTGAATGAGATGCATGTAGGGGAGTGTGGAGGTCACTTTTCTGCCAAGACCACTGCCCACAAGATTTTAAGGGCTGGATACTATTGGCCTTGTTTATTTAAAGATACATATGCATATGTCAGAAAATGTAAACCTTGTCAGAGGTTCTCAAATAAGATCAAATTTTCAGGAGCCCTATTGTTCAATCCAGTAAGTGTTGAAGCCCCTTTTTCTATGTGGGGAATTGGTTTTATTGCTGAGTTTGTAGAAAAATATAGTGGAGGACATAGTTGGATACTGGTAGCCATTGGTTACTTTACAAAGTGGATTGAGGCCATTCCTACAAAAAAGGAAACAAGTAAGGTAGTCACTGAACTTTTAATAGAGAATATTCTAACCAAATTTGGTGTACCTTCAAAGTTAATAATGGATAATGCCATGTGCTTTAGATCAGATGAGATAATAGATTTTTGTGAGAAATATGGGATCATAATGTCATATTCATCCCTATAAAACCCACAGGAAAATGGACAAGCTGAATCCAGTAATAAAAGTATATTGAAGATATTGAAAAAGACTCTTGAAAATAATAAGAGAGCATGTCATACCAAAATAAGGTTAGCACTCTGGGATGATAGAATAACTACTAAAAAGGCAACAGGAAAATCACCTTTTGAATTGGTATATGGTTTACAATAAAAAATGCATATAAAGAATCTGTTACCAGTATATCAATTCATGCAAGAAGAGAAGTTAGATGTTTCTAACACCATGCTGGATAGAATGATTCAATTAGCAGAGTTGGATGAAACAAGAAGAGATAGCCAGAAGGAAAACATTAAGTTACAACAGAAGATGAAATATCTATTTGGAAAAAGGGCTACTGATAGAAAATTCCAACCAGATGACCTAGTTCTTAAATAGAATGTGAGATCAGAGAATAAAAGAAAGCACAAAAAGTTTGAGCCTTTATGGCTTGGACCATTTTTATTTCACAAAGCTTTGGAAAGGATTCCTATTTTCTGAAGAACATGAATGGAGAAGAGTTTGAATTTCCAGTGTATGGGTGATTTTTGAAACCCTTCTTCAATTGAAAAACTAAGTTTTATGCACAAGTAAGTATGTATTATATTGTATATAGTTTCTTTCAGTTGTGTGTTTCCCTTAAGCAGTAGTTTAGTCTACATCAAATAAAAGGTATGCAACCAGAGACTTTGAGATTCTTTGCCATAAACTATGTTTAGCCATCCTCAGATAGAGCCACTGTTGGTTGTATTTCCTATTTTTGAGTTTGCCCTAAATTTTTTTGAAATGCCTATCTTTCTTATGCCCAAAAGGTTAAAATTCATTTATGAAATTGTTTACATACCTCTGCAAATAATTATTTAGCCCTAAACCTAGTTAAAAATGTCAAAACCCTAATCCCTTGAGTAATTTTTGTTTGAAATTTCAGAAAAGCCCTAAAATTCTCAGAGCATGTTCTATTTCCATGTTACTTTTTATAACTTAATTCTGATTTTATGTGCATGTGTTTATATCTTGGTCCCTAAGTATCATAAGAAGAAACAAATATTCCTTATGATTTGGAGACTTGGTGAAAATCTTTGGTCACATAGTCTCCTAATAAAATAGAATATGATGAAATGGTTATGAGACCTAGCATGGACCTTTGATTTTATGCTAAGATCTTATGGTAGTCACGTTATCTCCTAATGTAACCTATGGTTATGAGTTAATTTCAAGTGTTAAAGTGTTAATGTTGTCACCAAGTCTCATGATCAAATGTCAGTTAAATGAAATATTTAGAGATTTAGTGATAAGCATTGATCAGAGAATTAATCTAGTGGCAGTCGGGAAGTCTCCTGATTGTAACTGTGGTTTAGAAATTATCATGTGACATAGAGATTCAGTAGTCACTAAGTCTCTGGATAAACCAAAGATTAAATGTCAGATTAAATAAAAGTGTTGTCATGCAGTGGCGTGAAGAAAGATGGGTTAAGTCGAAAATCAAGAGATCAAGCGACAACCATTTGATGAAGGTAAGATCTGATGGTAGTCACATGGTCCTGATACAAAGTTGAAAAGTCAAGCATGGTTAAGAGATTAAGAGACAAGAGGAAAAAATAAGACACGCATCTATTTGTCGCTAAGTCTCATGAAGGATTAGGGTTTTTAATAAAGATTAGGAGACTTAGTGACCACCCTTAGATACAAAGGAAATATGAATAAATGATAGTCACGTTATCTCTAGATAAAGCTTTTAAAGAAGGTATAATCAAGTGATTAAGAGACTAAACTGTTTAGTCATGAGGTCTCCGAATGAAACATGAGTTAAGGAAATTATCCAATGACATAGAGAAATCACGGTCGCCAAGTCTCCAGATGTGACCTGAGGTAAAGAATAGTTAAGAAATGATTTATTCGTGATGTCTCCATAAAACAAATGGTTAAGTTAAAAGATCAAGAAATTTGGAGATGATTGTTGATCTAATGATTGATCCTACAACAGTCTCTAAGTCTCTTGAAGAAAATGAAGTTGGAAAAAATATTAAGTGATAGGGAGATCACTTAGTCACTGGGTCACTAGAGGTTAACCAGAGTTAAATAAAGACTTTTCTACGATGCCATCATGGAAAATTGCTAACCAATCAAAGTACATAGATTTTGATAAATGGGAAAGTAGCCGTAATATGATTTAATGTAGCCAATCAAATTTGATCTCGATCTCATTTTGAATTTTATAAGGTTTTATATACAAAAACACTCATCAAAAATTGATTGCCTAACAGTTTGAAAGTCATGGCTAGAACTAGAAATTGATGTCATAGTGCGTGGAACTAATGGTGAAGTGATTGAATTATCAGTTCAATGAGACATTTGCATTGAATTCTCAATTATAAGTAAGCTTGTCCATCATTGTTTTGTTCTTACCAACTTCTGATTTTTGAGAGTGAAGAGTTCATAGAGATTTTAGTATTTTCTGAGAAAAAGTTAATTCTCAATCAACAAGTGATTTAGAAAGGTGATTTCCTGATTTAGAGTTCAACAAAGATTGTGATTGACATTATTTTCAGAGTTCACAGTTGCAGATTTTAGGATAATTGACAATTAATAGTGAGGGTTTTGAGCATTTGTTTCAATATCGGTGATAAGTTGTTGAGAGCAGGATAGAAAACGAAGATGAGCCAATCACAGAGTATGGCATCCACCAGCGAGAGAAGTGAAGATATTGATGATGAATCAAAAGGAAAAAGAAACTATTCAAATGAGTTTCTCACTTTGCTTCCAAGCTCCAGTCAAAATAGAAAGGTTAGTGCTAAAGTCTTAATTGATGATATGTCTTACATTAGAGATGTGAAAACACTAGGTTCGTTAGGGTATTCACTGTTCAATTATTTCTTTAATAATAGTGATGAAACCATGATTATCTCAAACCCATGGACCTATGGGTTAGGCAGGTTGATTGTTCCTGACATCTTTGTTGATGTCGATTTCATTTTAGAATTGGCCAGTAGATATGATCCCTTGACCAAAACCATTAAGAGGGATGATGGAAAGCCCCTACTCACCTTGGAATAGAATAATTTCATGAAGGCATTCAATGTATACTACCCCGTGGCTACTAAAATAAATGTGAAGAGCCTAGAGAATAGATACACTAGAGAATCTAGCATTGCTGCTAAGTTGATCAGGGATCATCATGTCCCTAAGAAAATGTAAACCTATATAGCACCCATGCCAGGAGAAACCCCATATTTTTACAAAGATATTAATTTCTACATCAAATACATATCATATAGACTATGTAGAGTGCTTGGGAAGGATGCTAGAGTAGAGAGAATCACCTCATATATTTTGATGATGGTGTTGGATATGTAGAGCCTCCATACCACTTCTAATTATGATTACATCTAGTATATCATAGACCAGATGCATCAAGGGTTTGTAGACATACAAAGTAAGAAGGATCATCCAATATTTATGCATTATTCAATCCTCATGAATTTGATCATGTACTATAATTTCCAAGTTATGAATTGTCAATTTTTATGGCCACAAAGGTTTTACCATAACCAGCCTAATTCGGTTCAGTTTTGGCTAAGAGTATGGAATTATACGTCTAGAGAGAAAGAATTTTGTGCTTTTGAAAACTGGATAATCTATCCACTTCTTAAGTGCCTAGGTGTTGATAAACCTAGATTGCCTATCAAGGTAATACAATTATTGAGGCCATGCCAATATCTTCATAAATGGCCAGGAGACCATTATTGGGGGGATTTCTATTATGAGAATAATTTCACAATAATGAGGGTCTATGGTTGCTCCCACCCTCCACATCTTTCCATTCCATGTACCACCAAGGATATCTGTAATGGAGTTCATCAGGCAGCTCATTTTGATAGACAAGGAGCACCTAGCATCGCATAGGAAGGGTGCATTTACCCCTAGGCAATTCAGGATTTACAATTTCACTATTGGAAAAGGAGCTTTGGACCTAGTAAATGCCTAGATGAATCATTATAGAATGAATGTGGCCCTGCACAAATATGTTGATACAGAGGGTTTTATCCTTAGTGCTAAGAAATAGCTGACACCAATCATCTCCTACACAAAAGAACATGAAGACTATATGGAGGAAGATTTAATCAGAAATATTCCATAGGATGAGGAGGTGGACAAAAGAGAAATTAAGTTCAATGAACTTATGGACCTAGAGAGGCAGGTGAAAAGAAAAGGAATGAAGTTTGGAGGTTTCTACCGTGATATGCTTTATTTGAAAAGGCTAGATGCTATGATTGAATCTCATACTGATGCAGGGGCACCTCAACCCTTGAACATTATGATGATTTTCATAATATTGTAATGTTAAGTCATTGTGAATTTAGTGGGACCATGTCAAGAAATGGTTAAAATGCTTAAAAATTTCATTGTAATGAATTAAAGATTGGGAATATCAAGTAGATAGGTGGTTTTGATAACTACCCTAGAATCTCTATAAAGAGACAACATGTAATCGAATAAAGGAGAGTGAGGGAAGCTATAGGATAGTAGCAAAAGCGAGAGAGCAAGAGTGAGAAGAAATCAGGCTCTCTAGCCTTCAGCCAGAGAGCCATTAAAGTTTATGCATGATTTTTGAAATATTAATATATGGGTTTCGATAAAGTGGAGTTCCCATTTTATTTCAAGTCATTCCCTCTATCCTTCTTATTTATTATGTTTCACAGATCTCTGCTTGGTTTGATATTAATTATTTATTGTTCTTAGGTTTTGTTAAATAATTTGGAAATGGAATGAATCAGGTTGTCATGTATTTGATGTCTTGTAGCTATTCTAGTTTATGTGTGATTTCTTTATGACAGTCCTGAACTTGGGATGTTAATGGTCATTTTATTTAGCAAGGGATTGATTTGCAATCCTAGTGTACATTCTTGGATGTATTGAAAATGGTTTCAAGAACCATTACATTATTATGGTGTTGGTTTCGAATCTGGAAACAACTATAGAGAAAGGTGGTAGATGTTTTTAATAAAAAATGGTTTTCAAAGAAACTGTTACTCATATGTTAGATGGACGGCGAGCCTAATCATCGACCATGAATGACACATAGGCATGCAACAATATTGGGAAGTTATTGAGCTAGTTGTTCCTGTAAAGGAACCATGGAAGAGTGTTTTGACAGCCACGTAATTGGAGCCTGAGAGTCATGTGACAATAGTCTGGTTGAAGGAGTTTCTGAGTCCCTCGTATTTGGAGTAGACCAATGATAACATATATCATTTATGGCATTGGCATCAATGTACACTTTGGCTTTTGAATAGGGAAGAGGGTGGATAGTTTAGAGGAGGAAGTGGCAGATAAGGTGGAGGACTGTGTGCCAACATTCATGCAAGAAGAAAACCGTGAGTCATTTGTTTCGCAGAGCGATGTGCTCGAGTTGGAACCGCAACACAAGGTGGTGAAAGTCATTGGAGACTGTAAGAACCAGTGATTGAGATCTTGGTGCAGAGTTGATTATTGTCAACCTTTGACAATATGAAAGGTGGCCTTCAAAATATTAAAGGTGGGGGCAGTCTGGGCTATAGTGAAAAGAATCAACGGTGTCAATGGAGGAAGATTCTCTCTTGTTGGTCGGTGACCCAAGAGAGAATCAATGACCGATTGGAAAAGATGGTGAACATATTTTGTATACTATGATGATGGCATGGCAATATTATGTGAAATCTTTGATGAGATTTAGGAAAATGAAGGAATCAATCCAAAGAATGCCGAGTTGAAGGATTATGAAAATTTGATTTAAATCAAAGTGGTATCAGAGCCAGTGAAAGGTCTGGTGTTTTGGTGGGTAGAGATATAACTAGTGGCATGTGGATCCATCATAGCTACAAGAAGGACACAATTGTGATTGCAAAGATCTCAAGTTGGGATCTTGATACTATCTCCATCAAGATGAAGCTGGGTAGAAGGTGCAAGAGAGAAACCACTAAGAGAAGGGTGGGAAGCATCTTCCAGAATCTTGTATGGATAAGATGGCAGTAGGGTGGTGGTGTGAAGTAGCAATGTGAAGAGTGATGGATAGCAGCCAGTATTCACTCCAATGATGGGATTCATTTGAAAGAGAAAGAAGAGTACGTAATAGAAGCATGGACCAGGTGATAAAGACAAAGAAGCAAAAGATTTGTTTTCAGAATTCTTCGACCCCATTTCCATGGGACATGGAAATATTTTAAGCCTGGGAGTATGATGCAGGGGCACCTCGACCCTTGAGCATTATGAAAAGTTTCATAATATTGTAATGTTAAGTCATTGTGAATTTTGTGGGACCATGTCAAGAAATGGTTAAAATGCTTAAAAATTGCATTGTAATGAATTAAAGAGTGGGAATATTGGGTAGATAGGTGGTTTTGATAACTACCCTAGAATCTCTATAAAGAGACAACATGTAACCGAATAGAGGAGAGTGAGGGAAGCTATAGGATAGTAGAAAAATTGAGAGAGCAAGAGTGAGAAGAAATTGGGCTCTCTGGCCTTCAGCTAGAGAGCCATTAAAGTTTATGCATGATTTTTGAAATATTAATATATGGGTTTCGATAAAGTGGAGTTCCCATTTTCTCTCAAGTCATTCCCTCTATCCTTCTTGTTTATTATGTTTCATAGATCTCTACTTGGTTTGATATTAATTATTTCTTATTCTCAGGTTTTGTTAAAGAATTTGGAAATGGAATGAATCGGGTTATCATGTATTCGATGTCTAGTAGCTATTCTAGTTTATGTGTGATTTGTTTATGATAGTCTTGAACTTGGGATGTTAATGGTCATTTTATTTAACAAGGGATTGATTTGCAATCCTAGTGTACATTCTTGGATGTATTGAAAATAGTTTCAAGAACCATTACATTATTATGGTGCTGGTTTCGAATTTGGAAATAGCTACAGAGAAAGGTGGCGGATGTTTTTAAGACAAAATGGTTTTCAAAGAAACTGTTACTCGCATGTTAGATGGACGATGAGCCTAATCATCAACCGTGAATGACACACATGCATGCAATGATATCGGTAAGTTATCAAGCTAGTTGTGCCTATGAAGGAACCATGGAAGAGTGTTTCGACAGCCAAATAATTGGAGCCTGAGAGTCATGTGACAATAGTTTGGTTGAAGGAGTTTCTGAGTCCCTCATATTTGGAGTAGACCAATGATAACATATATCATTTTTTGCATTGGAATCAACGTATAGTTTGGCTTTTGAATAGCGAAGAGGGAAGATAGTTTAGTGGAGGAAGTGGTGGATAAGGTGGAGGACTATGTGTTGACATTCACACAAGAAGAAAACTACGAGTCATTTGTTTCGCAGAGCGAAGTGCTCGAGTTGGAACCGCAACACAAGGTGGTGAAAGTCATTGGAGACTGTAAGAACTAGCGATCGAGATCTTGGTGTAGAGTTGATTATTGTCGACCTTTGACAATATGAAAGGTGGCCTTCAAAATATTAAAGGTGGTGGCATTCTGGGCTATAGTGAAAAGAATCAACGGTGTCAATGGAGGAAGATTCTCTCTTGTTGGTCGGTGACCCAAGAGAGAATCAATGACTGATTGGAAAATATGGTGAACATATTTTGTATATGATGATGATGGAATGGCAATATTATGTGAAATCTTTGATGATATTTAGGAAAATGAAGGAATCAATCTAGAGAATGCTGAGTTGAAGGATTATGAAAATTTGATTTACATCACATACTCTCCTCTACAATTTGTTAGAAGATGCACTAGTGGTCCCGGAGAAAGGTCATAGGGAACACTTAGAGTTAGAATATGATAGTGATGAGGACTATCCTTCATCTACTGCTTATCTAGATTATCAAGTAGTTGCAGTGGAGCAGGCAGTTGAGGGGGAGGATATCATTGACCTAATAGAGGTCCCAAAGAAGGAAGTAACAAATGAGCCCCCACCCAAGAGACAAAAATAGAAATAGGGGAACCTTCTAGGAAAAAGAAGATAGACAAAATTGGAGCTCTGATAACTGGAAACAGTTCCTATGATCATTTATTGAGAAAACAGATTAGGGCTAGGAAAAAACTGCAAAAGGATACAGAAGAAGAGGAAGAATTACCTCTTAGGTCATGTACTGATGAAAGGTTGATCCACCAAGACGAATTCCTCAAGGATGAAAACTTCATTAAGAAAAGAGAATTCAAGGATTTCCTCATATGGAATAAGCAACAACAAGTTGGAAAACATTTTCAATTGGCAGGTGGTGATCCAGTCACTCAGGAAGCCTTACAGACATTGCAGGCTTATGATCCTGAATCTAAGGAAATCACACTAGAACAAGAAAGACAACTAGTCAAGGTCAGTGGGATATTATTTGTGAAAGGCTGGGATTTGAGTTCAACTTTTATAATAGACCAAATAATAAGGAAACTTGATGTAAAATTTTCATCAGAGACTTAGGTTGGGGATATGATCAGAGGGTTTGGATATAACCCTAAGTCCCAGGCACTTGCAATGTAGAGCTTAGCTCCTAAAGATCAAAAGCCATGTATTTTAAATATTCAAGAGAAGATGGCAAGTAATAAGATCATATGGACACTTGAAAATACAGGGGATTTGGAAATATCCCAAGTGATTACTCACTTTTCTCAACTCAATGAGGCAAAAACAACCCAACTATCAGAAAAATTGCAGAAATTAACTAGTGATACTAGTGATATTGTTAAAGATAGAGAGCTAGCATTGATAAAGATCAAAGAATAGGAGAAGCTCATAGATGTGCTTACTAGAAAATTGCTTTAAATAATAGATATTGCGCCTGTTGAGCCTAAAGAGGTAAAGCATGTTGAGGTCCAAACAAAGGATATAGGGGAGATACCTACTGGAATAGAGCTAGGAGTCACAGAGCATAATAATATTGTTTTGGAGGCTTTGAGTTCAATTTTGCAACATAGAATTGACACCATCAAAGATAAAATTGATGTAGTGTATGGGGCCTATGTCAGGCTGCCAGGACTACAAGTACAGGTTGCTAATTTTTTGACAATTTTGAATCCTTACTATTCAACTTGGTCTGGTAGTACATCACTTTTTGAGAGGTTGGCATCAGTACAACCTCTAAGATCATATTTTCTAGAAATAGTAACTTTGGTTGGCATAGAGATAGAAAAAATTGGAGCCACTTTACCCTTTTTTAAAGAAAAAGAAAATCAAATTGAGGCAAGGCTGAAGATGTTTGGAGTAGGTTATAATAAGATTCTACCTCCTATTAGAGCTAAGGATGATCAAATCAAGCCATTAGGGCTATGGGGATCAGATTTGATAATGTGCTTCCCAACAAGGACATTTATGTATCTGATCAAGGAGAATTAGATATGGAGAGGTACCAGAAACTTTTGGATGAAGCAATAAAGGTAGAGTCAGATTGTAGTAAGTTCATCACAAATGTTAAAAGTGTAATAGATGCTAGGTGGGAAAGGAAGAAGTCTTAGCTAGAAATTATTCATAATTTTGAGTGGCCTAAGGAGGAAGATGTGATAGCATGGGACATCATGACAAAGCCCAAGAAGAAGAAGCTTGTCACAGCTGACTTAGATCTCATGGATGAAGAATGAAGGAAACATGGCACCTGTTCTATGAGCACAGGTAGGTTAGCAATATTAGATGCTATCTTGAAAACATACAGACAAAGGAGTCAAAATCCAAAAGAAGACAAAGAAGTAAGATCAGATTTCATTCCTCATTTTTTTCCTTCCACCTCTTGGGGGTTTCTTGTATTTTGTCTTTACTATGTTTTTAGGGTTAGGTCTCCAAATCACCCAAAGCTTGTTGCATCCTTGTATTAAGGATTCCAAGATGATTTGAGACTATATATATGTAATTGTAACCTTTTTGAGAGGGAGTCAGAAGTTTAAATAGAATTACAAGGCAGACTAAAATTGTGTTTGACCCTTTGTACTATTTTGTCTATCTATATGTATTTGTAGCTTTAAGACATCAATAATATTTTCAATCTCTTTTCTGCATCTAAATTGTCTCTTTACATTTTTTTTATAGTTCTTGTGTGTTTATCTGTAAGGCATTTAAGCACACTGATCATAAGGTGATTGTACAGTTACTTGTAAGTTCCTTCAAGGAAGGATTAAATTGTTTCAAGTAACCCCAGGGAACATAGCAATAGTTTGAGGATTTGACGATAAATTTGTAGGAGGAGGATATTATATAAGGTATTATATCTTTGTTGCAAGTGTTATATTGATTACCTTACTATGGATTTATACAATATATTGACTCATAGCCTAGGGATTAGGCACTGGTTTTATGTTTGCTAAGTAATTGATTCACAATCCAAAATTTTCAAATTACTTAATCATATAAACTGCAAAACAAATAATTCTATTCAAGTGATTATGTTCTTAGAGTATAGTTAATTTTATTGATTCCTTGAAGAGAGGATCATTAGGTTGCCACTCCTAAAATCAAAAGGAAGAAGGATGAAAATCCTTATCTCATTGGTTCATGTTATCAAGACCATATCGTGGCTTATAGTACTCTATTTTAAATTAATCATTGCGATCTCCAAGGTATTTTATAAGTTGTTACAGTGAGGTGAGAAATAAAAAACTAGTGAATGAACTAATCCACTAAATATATTGACTAAAGAATCAATAATCTACTATAGGTAATACTTTCCTGAGTTTGTGGAGATCAAAAAAGGAGGTGATAATAGGTATCCCCAGTTTTATCAAATACCTCATCAATTAGCCTTTCTCTTGCATAAAAAGGAGTTTGCATTCAAGTATATAAGTATACTATCATTTTAGGGTTGTATTGCAAGAAAAAGAGCTAACGGGTACAAAATGGATATTTATGAATAAACTAAATGAGGATGGAGAAGTCACCAGAAACAAATCAAGACTAGTATGCAAAGGGTATGCACAAGAAGAAGGGATTGACTTTGGAGAGACCTTTTCACCCGTTGCTAGGCTAGAAGGAGTGAGAATATTATTTTCTTTTGTTGCATGTAAAGGATTCAAGGTATATCAAATGGATGTCAAGTCTGCATTCCTAAATGGAATACTTGAAGAAGAGGTATACATTGAGTAACCATAAGGGTTTGTTGATCTAGACAAAAGGGACATGGTATGTGGAATAAAAAAAACCCTGTATGGATTGAAACAAGCACCTTGAGCCTCGTATGAAAGAATTTAGTCCTATCTCATAAGTATTGGATTTGTAAGAACTAGTGAAAACATTGATCTTTATTTGAAGGAAGATATTGATGCTAACACTTTGATTGCTGAGATATTTATTGATGACATCATATTTGGAGGAAATGATATGCTATGAAAATCATTTGCAAATGAAATGAGCAAAGAGTTTGAGATATCTATTTTTGAAGAGATCAAGTTCTTTCTTGGTCTACAGATCATGCAACAAGATGAAGGTATTTTCATCACACAATCCAAGTACATCAAGGAAGTGCTAAAAATATTCAAGATGGAAGATTCCAAACTAGTTGGAACACCGATGGAAACTAGATGTAAGATGAAAAAGGAGGACAAGTCACCAGAGGTAAATCAAACTTTGTACAGATCAATGATTGGAAAACTCATGTATGTTGTACATACTAGACCAGATATTGCACATGGAGTAGGAATAGTTGCAAGATTTTATGCTAATCCCAGGTAATCACATATGACTGTTGTGAAAATAATCCTAAGATATCTGAAGAATACCAAGGAATATGGATTATGGTATAGAAGAGAAGGAAAATTTGAACTTAAGGTCTTTACCGATGCTGATTGGGATGGAAATATTGATGACCGAAAGAGCACAACTGGAGGAGCATTCTTTATGGGTGACAAACTTGTCACATGGATCAACAAGAAGAAAGGATGCATCTCTTAGTCTACTACAGAAGTAGAGTATGTTGCTACTCCTACAAATTGCTCAAATATTGTATGGATAAAACAATTACTAGAAGGTATGCATATGAAAATTCTTGAACCAACAATTATCAATTGTGATAATAAAAGTGCAATAAACATTTCCAAGAACCCAGTCATGCATGCTAAAACAAAGCATATTGCCATAAAGTATCATTATTTGAGAGAAGTTCAACCAAAGGAGGTGATACTTGATTATGTGCAATCAAAGGAACAATTAGCTGATATCTTCACCAAAACACTGCCCAAGGATGCATTTGAGTACTTGAGAAAGAGACTAAGGGTTAGACCCTTGTCTACTAGTCAGTAAAATGACTAGAAGGTAGCATTAGCCTACATATTATAAGAATATCATTCATGCTGATGCAAGAAAAGAAATGGAATTCAAAGATAAATCTGTACACAACAAGGTATTTATCTACTCTGAGCACCAGAGTTGTTGTATTGCTAATGGATTGGGAAATTCCAGGAGTATATTATGGATAGAAAGGATTTGTTTGACATTACTGTCAAAAATATTTGTTTGGCATTAATGTAAAAGGGAGAGATTATATCCATTATCACCTTAGGGAGAGATTATATAAGGAGAGATTATATCAAGAGAAGTTATATCCATCACATTATCCAAAGGGAGAGATGTAACCAGAAAGGGAGAGTACATACAAAGGAGAAAATTGCTGACAAGAGACGTCAAAAGAAAAAGAGAATAGTGAAAGGGAGAGAGCATGACATAGGAGAAGAACACATCACATTAGAAAAATAAATATTCTATATCTATCTAGTGAAGGGATTGAAGACAGAAAGAAAGTTGCAAGAATCAAATCTAAGCTATATGAGCTTACCGAGGACCAAATATTTGTATCGGTTATAGTACATAATATTGGTAGTTTGATCAACTTCAATTGTTATGTTTCATATTGTATTAGTGATAATATCATGTGATAATGTAGTGTGTTTCCATCAATGCCAAAGGGAGAGATTGATGAACTATAACTGATTAAATGTTTGAAGATGTTAAGTTGATGATCACAGTGACATAAGAAAGTTTATGAAGACATTAAATTAGTTAATATATTGTATTTTCATTGGTGTCAACTTGATATAATCTGTATGGTCATGAACATACTACCAAAGACTTCAAAGAACTAATGAATCAAAGGCTATGCTATCAGTAATGCATATAAGTCAAGTATTTACAAAGTGACTATATACACCGACGAAGTGCACACCAATGGACAGAGTAAAAGAGCAAAGTCACAGCATTATCCGATGAGAAAATCCATAGCATCACTGATGAGAAAAGTCACAGTGTTTCTTGATGAACCAAGCATAGTGTAACCCAATGGACGGAGATCTCAAAGACAACTGAAGTCACACTGATAGAACAGTCAATGGTCACCAACAACTAACTGAAGTATTGACTGACAGAATAGAGAGTTTAGAAATGAAAAAATGCTTAGCTATCAAGAGCTAAATATAGACTTAACTAATACTTATCATTATTTTAATCAACCCGATAAATCCGAAGATAAGTAAAGGATTTAAAGATGCTTTGTCCAATTGGCAAGAACACCTTTAGGAGATAAAACTAGAGTTTTTCTTTAAATCTAATTGGTGAGAATTGTGGATCACGCCAAAGGTCAAGAAAGCTAAGAAATGGTGAAATCATGTCTATAAAGAGACATCCTAATTCATTACAAAGGTGGTGAAGGGGAGTGAAAATAGAATAGATGCTGAAGAGACTTTGAAGGAGAAGAAAGTCTTCATTTAGAGCTAATCAATCAAGCTGATGAAAGAGCTAAATTTTGTAGACACCGATGAATAGTGATACAACATCACAGAGCATAACAGTGTGGAGAAAAGGTATTGCATTGGTTATATTTATTAGAGAGGTAATGCACTTACAATACATCTAAAAATATGCAATTCAAGTTGTATGTGTGAACAGATCACTTAACTGTTTCAGTTTAACCATTGAAGAATCAAGTCTCTTAACCAAGAAGGACTTAATAAATCCTCTAACAAGGTCACACCTAACAGTGCATTTGTAACCTTTAATAGGGTTGGCTCTTAACTGAGCTCACTTCAGAAGAGTGAAAATTTGGGATACCGGTCCCAGTGGTTTTTCCCTTAACAGGGTTTCCATGTTAAAAATCCATG
The DNA here is from genome assembly GCA_018584345.1 of Thuja plicata. Classification (NCBI taxonomy): domain Eukaryota; kingdom Viridiplantae; phylum Streptophyta; class Pinopsida; order Cupressales; family Cupressaceae; genus Thuja; species Thuja plicata. The sequence continues at coordinate 1,641,947 of MU226853.1, read as the reverse complement.
TGTTAATGTGTCTATGAGTCATTACTTTATTTATTTTCATTTCACTTAAGTAAATCTGGATAGATCGGTATACAGTAGTTATTTATTGTGTTTCGGTAAATAAAAAGACTGCTTATCGGTAAACATACAAAAGAAGGTTTACAAAGCATTCCGACAAGTAGAAATTTTATATAAGTATTTCTAGGCATTCATCTTAGAGGACTAAAGATAAGAAGAGGTATAATTTGTGGTACTAAGTTTGAAGGGTTGATTAAAGGATTAATTTTTGAGGCCACTGATTTACCCCCCCCCCCCCNTTTCCCCCCCCCCCCCCCCTCTCACTTATTACTAACAAGTGATGAGAGAGAACTTTATGAACTTGAAGCATTAATGGCTAGAAGATTGCACAAAGGTAAAGGAAGATACAAAGGTAAACTACCTTTGGTATGCTTTAATTGTAAATAAATTAGACACTTTTCTGCCATATGCCCTAACAAGAAAAATGATGAAAGAAACAATGAAATATCTAATGATAGAAAGGATGATCAAGAATATAGAAGCAATTGACACTATGACAGAAGGAGTAACCAAGGTTAAAAAGACAAAGGAAATAAGGCATGTTATCTTGTTGAAAATAAATATGAAGACACATACACCGACACTGATGAAGATATTGAGATAGTATTTGTATCTATGAAAGAAGATTCAGAAGAAGATGATGTTAGAATAGTTCCAAAGGATAACTAAGGGGGGGGGGTGAATCAGTTATCAGTAACTTTAATTAATTTCTCTTTTTAAATTTAGAATACAATAAAGTAAATGCTCATTCAGATAACGCAGTACACAACATACAATTTGATTACGGGGAAACCAAATGGTAAAAACCCCGGTGAGAATTAGCACCCGCAATGAACTATACTTGTTTATGGTAATACCTGTTAGAAGATCTTGCAACCCTCTTAGGATTTGTACTTTAAAAAGCAATAAGTATAGTGACTTGGTTAAGGGTCTGACCCTTTTAGGAGTCTTTTACAAATAACCCTGTTAGGGGTGAGGACTCACTGTCCAAAAGCTCACTACTTCAATGGTGAAGGCTACAACCTTATGTAGAATAGATATGCACTATATTTGATGATGAACTGTAGAGTAGACCTAGTGTCTTGATTAGTTCTAGTGTATTGTAATCTTCTACTGCTTCTTCACATAGAATCTTGATGAATGAACCACAACTGATATTCTACTCTATACATTTTCTGTCTCTTTTCGTATCATTCACACTTGGCGTATCACAAATGAATTGCTATAATTATCTTCCTCAAAGTATGAGATCATGGGGCTTGTAAGAAAACTCTACATAACATCCTTGTCAGCTTAACTAAGCACACAAGCATAATTACAACTGTGCAGATATAAATTGAATAGACATGACGCTTCACTAATTTGGCTTCACCAAATCAACTCTAACTTTGCAATCTTCTTGAAACATGTTAGGCGCCTTTAGATAAATATTATCAACTCATAACTAAGCATGAATATACACATGCATATCTTGAAGATAGGTGCAACTCAAGAAACATGTTAAATACATCGGCTCTGAACAAATACTCTTCTAGAACTGTAACTGTCAATGACAAAATTAGACAAATTGACTGAAACATCATATCTGGACCTACATGTATGAATGTAGTAACTAAGGCATGTCTACAACATGTATCTAACCATGCAAGGTTGGATAACACTATTCTGATAAGTTCTTATAGAATGCTATTGTATATTATATGTTGTCATCAATGACAAACATATAATCAATCAACTACATAGAAAAAAATCTCCAACAATCTCGCCCTTTGACATTGATGGAAACATATGATATTAAAAAAATCCTCTGTTCATGTAGTCCTCTTTCTTTTACAATCTTCTCAATATCCTCATCAAATATTTCTCTACACTACTGCAGTTCCTCTGACTATGCTTTTGTTCCATTGATATATACTCCCCCGGAGTATATGCTCCCCCTTAGTACATACTCCCCCTTTGACATCAATGGAAAATGGCACCATAAACCATTAGGCACATGTACTACTCCAGAAGTAGAGTAGTCAACCATTTATCAATCACAAAGGACTAATGTTCTTCCTGTATTCTCTAATTAGACTTAGGAGAGGGAATTACTCCCAAATTCTCTTTGAGATACTCAAAAGTATCTTTTGATAAATGTTTTGTGAAAATATCTGCCAACTGTTCTTTGGTGCTCACATAGTCCAATTTCACTTCTTTGTCTGCAACCTTTTCTCTTAGAAAATGGTACTTGATCTCTATGTGTTTTGTCTTTGCGTGCATCACAGGGTTCTTAGACATGTCAATAGTGCTAGTGTTATCACAGTGAATAACAATAGGATAATAAACCTGAATACCAAAGTCTTTAACCATCTACTTGATCCAAACCATGGTTGAACAATTCAGTGCTGCTGCAACATATTCAGCTTCTGCTATTGACTGAGAAATACAATCCTGCTTCTTTCTTATCCAAGAAACCAGCCTATCTCTAAGAAATATTACTCCTCCTAAAGTACTCTTCCTATCATCAATAAAACCTTCCCAATCTACATCTGTATACACATAAAGTTGTACATTCTCTTATTTAGGATACCATAAACCATATTCTATAGTTCCCTTTAGATATTTGAATATCCTCTTGATTTCCATTAGGTGGTTCTGCTTGGGTTCAGCTGCAAATATTCAAACAATGCCAACTGCATTAGATATGTCAGGTCTAGATTGAGTTAGATAAATGAGTTTTCCAATCATAGAATTGTACAATGTCTTATCAACTGCTGTAGAATCATAATCTTTTGAAATCTTGGTTGTTGTTATCATAGGAGTGCATACAGGCTTATAGTCTTCCATCTTTAAGGTCTTCAATATTTCCTTCACATATTTTGAATGATTAATGAATATAACTTTATCTTTCTTCTTTACATTTAGTCTCAAAAAGTATTTTATAGGACCAAACATGCTCATTTCAAATTCATTCTGCATTTCTTTTGCAAATGATGCACTAAGCTTGTCATTACCTACAAAGATAATGTCATCAACAAATATGGCAACTAGTAGTAATCCATCAGGTGTCTCTCTTGTGAATAGGTTACAATCTACTACACCTTTCTTGAATCCAATCTTGGTAAGATAACCATCAAGTCTCTCATACCAAGCTCTTGGGGCCTGTTTAAGGCCATAGTGTGCTTTCTTCAATCTGCATACCATGTTTGGTTTATCTGAAAGATTAAATCCTTCAGGATATTCTATGTAGACTTCCTTCAAGTCACCGCTCAGAAAAGATGATTTTAAATCCATTTAATAAACTTTAAAGTCTTTGAATGTTTCCTGGGGTAAGAAAAATTTAATGGCTTCCAGTCTGCTAATAGGGGCAAATGTATCAGTGTAATCTATTCCTTCTCTCTGCACATATCCTTTACATACCAATCTTTCTTTGTTTCTTACTACTATACCTTCTTCATTCATCTTGTTTCTGAAGATCCACTTTGTTCCAATCACATTTTTCTCTCTAGGTCTAGGAACCAATTCCCATGTCTCATTCCTTATTATCTGATCTAATTCTTCTTTCATTACATTCTTCCAATCAGAATCATTACAAGCATCTTCAACACTTAAAGGTTCAATCTGTGAAAGTAAACATACCTCTTCATCGATTAATAGACTTTTTTCTTTTGATCTGGTCAAAACACTGCTGCTCTGATCTCCAATGATATCATCTTTAGATTGGTATCTAGATGTGAATTTAGGAACCTTAGGTGTTACTTCTTCTTCTATAATCTGTGATTCTTCTCTACTTGATTTAGGGTCATTGCATGACACATCAATGCAATCAAACATTTCTTCAATAACAGTATCTTTTCTGCTAGGCCTGGGTTCATCTTCAATCATAGGTGCATATTCATAGTACCTCTCTTAAACCATAAACTTCTCATCAATTTTTACATGAGTACTTTCAATTATCTTTTTCAATCTCAAATTGAAACATCTGTATGGTTTTCTTTTTGTAGAGTAACCAAGGAAAATACCTTCATCACTTCTAGCATCAAACTTACCAACACCATCATCTCTCTTGATGTAGCATTTTCTACCAAAAATTTTGAAATACTTTACTATAGGTACATTACCAAATCAAAGTTCATAGGGTGTCTTATCTATGCCTAGCCTCAATTGAGTTCTGTTAATAGTATAGACTCTTTATTTACTGCATCTCTCCAATATGTTTGTGCAACTTTTCCTTCAATCATCATAGTGCACGCTGTATCAAGTATAATCCTGCTCCTCCTTTCTACAATCCCATTCTGTTGAGGGGTTCTAGGAGCACTGAACTGAACTGTCTTTTTATTTCATGTTCTTCATAGTACTCATAAAACTGATCAGAGGTGAACTCTCCTCCTCTATCTAATCTCAAACATTTCAGTTTTAATCCAGATTCATTCTTAACCTTAGCTTTGAATATTTTGAATTTCTCAAAGGCTTCAGACTTCTCTTTTAAGTATGAAACCCACAACATCCTTAAAAAATCATCAACAAACAAAATGAAATACCTTTCTCTGGAGTATGATCTTGTTTGGGTAGGACCACATAAATCTATATGCACTAGGTCTAATTTGTTTTCTGTTGAGTTCTGCTTGCTTCTGAAAGAACTCCTTACATGCTTTCCCATAACACATTCCCTGCACATTGTGTCAACTGGTCTTGCAATACTTGGAAGGTCTCTGAATTCCTTGACATTACTTATCTTTACTATGTTATCAAAATTGATATGATAGAGTCTCTTGTGCCATAACCAACTATCATCCACTTTTGCAACAAAACAACTTACATCTTAATTGTGCTGAAAAATATTACCTTTTGTTTTGGATCCTGATGCAATCATGTCTCCATCCTTGTTGTTAATGATGCACTTGTTTTCTTTGAACTCCAAATGATAACCTTTGTCAAGTAGCTATCCAACACTTAAAAAGTTATGATGTAATCCATCAACATACAAAACATCATCTGTCTTGTTCTTTCCATCCAAAGTGATAGAACCTCTACCTATGGTAGGTTTAGGAGTGTTATCTCCAAATCTAACCATACCACCTTTATATTTGTCCAAATGAAAAAATATGTCTTTGTCACCTGTCATATGGCGACAACATCCACTATCAATGACCCAATCAGTTTTGATGTTTGCTTTCAAAATTAGGGCTAACTCTTGTTCTTCCTTTTCATCTGCAATGTCCATTTCATCGAGAAAATTTTCCATTTCTCTGAGGGAAATGAATCCAATTTCATCCTCTCCTAAATCTTCATCAGTTACACCTTCTTCAACATGGTAACATTCCTTCTTATATTTAGGTTTGTAATCAGATTTGAACTTCTTGACTCTTGTGGGACACTTAGATGCAAAGTGACCAATCTTGTTGCATGA
>MU226853.1:1623615-1636393 GCA_018584345.1 Thuja plicata | reverse complement strand
ATTATGGCTAGAGATGTGTAAGGATTTCTTACCATGGACTGAGGCTTTGAAAGTTGTTTCACTTTTAGGTTCAGTCTTCAATCTTGATATCTCAAATGCAGATATTTTACTGATCAAAGTCTCTCTCATGAAGTCTTGTGAGAATTGCATTGTTTCCTCTAGAATACTTATCTTTTTTTCATATTCTGATGTTAAGTTAGTTAATAGCTTGTCCATTATATCTTCTTCTGATATTTCTCTACCATTGTTTCTGATTCCAGAGACTGCTTCATTTATCCTTTGATTGTAGGATCTAATGTTCTCTTCAGGTAACATCTCAAGACTATTGTATTTCTTTTTCCATGTCTTCCTACATGCATTCTTTGCTTGAATATCTCCTTCAAACATGTCTTCTAAATACTTCCATATTGTGCATGCCTTGTCTAATTTCTTGATCTCAGAAAATTCACTATCAGATAGTGCGCTTATAAGGGCTTCTTTGGCAACTGCATTAGCTATGAATGTATCCTTCTATTTACTAGTAGCATCATCTCTTGATAGATCTTTCAAAGAGGGAATAACAACTTCTTGTGTGGATATCTCTAAGATATCAAAACCAATACACTGTAGATGGGTTATCATTTTGTTTTTCCAATCCAGATAATTTTCTCCATCAAACTTAGGGCTATCTTTTCTGAAGTAAGACATCTGATCTACCTTAAGCTGTTAGGCTTCTTCTCCAAAAGAACTTGGATCTAATACCAATTGTTAGAATAATCCCAGAGGATAACTAAGAGGGGGGGTGTGAATCAGTTATCAGTAACTTTAATTATTTTCTCTTTTCAACTTCAGAATACAATAAAGTAAATACTCATTCAGATAACACAGTACACAACACACAATTTGATTATGGGGAAACCAAATGGTAAAAACCCTGATGGAAATTAGCACCCATAATGAACTATACTTGTTTATAGTAATCCCTATTAGAAGATCTTGCAACCCTGTTAGGAGTTGTTTTTTACAAAGCAATAAGTATAGTGACCTGGTTAAGGTTCTGACCCTGTTAGGAGTCTTTTACAAATAACCTTGTTAGGGGTGAGGACTCACTATCCAAAAGCTCACTACTTAAATGGTGAAGGATAAAACCTTCTATAGAACATATATGCACTATATCTGATGATGAACTATAGAGTAGACCTGTTGTCTTTATCAGTTCTAGTGTATTGTAATCTTCTACTACTTCTTCACATAGACTCTTGATGAATGAACCACAACTGATATTCTGCTCTGTACATTTTCTCTCTTTTCATATCATTCACACTTGGCATATCAAAAATGACTTTCTATAAGTATCTTCCTCAAAGTATGAGATCATGGGACCTATAAGACAACTCTTCATAACATCCTTGTTGGCTTAACTAAGAATGCAAGCATAATTACAGCTGCACAAATATAAACTGAATAGACTCGACACTTCACTAAGTTGGCTTCATCAAATCAACTCTAAATTTGCAATCTTCTTGAAACATGTTAGGTGCCTTTAGATAAATATCATAAAATCATAACTAATCATGAATATACACACACATATCCTGAAGGTAAGCACAACTCAATAAACATGTTAAATATGTCAGCTCTGAACAGATACTCTTCCAGAACTGTAACTGCCAATAACATAATTAGACAACTTGACTGAAACATCATATACTTGCGTGTATGAATGTAGTAACCAAGGCATGTCTACAAAATGTATCTAACCGTGCAAGGCTAGATAACATTGTTTTGATAAGTTCTTACAGAATGCTATTGTATATTATATGTTGCCATCAATGACAAACATACAATCAATCAACTGTACAGAAACAAATCTCCAATAGATGAAAGGTATGTTGAAACATCACTTATTTCTAAAGTTAGGAAGAATGCTATTTGGGTTATTGATAGTGGTTGCACTCAACATATGACTAGAGATAAAGAAAATTTTGAATTTCTTGAGCATTATAATGGTGGATCTGTTAGAATGGGAAATGATACACCTTGTCTAGTGAAAGGAAAAGGGACTGTATTGTTGAACAATCTGATAAAATTTTTGAATGCATATTAGGTTAAAGGAATTAATTATTTAATATATTGAGTGTTTCATAGTTATATAGAATAGGTCACCGAGTTGCATTTGAGAAAATAAAAGCTATAATCTATGATGAAACATGAAAGTTGATTGACAACAATCAAAAGGTAATCTATTCTATCTTGACACTGTTGAAACTACTTGTTTGATGACTAGAAATGAAGATTTGTGGTTTTGGCATAAGAGGTTATGTCATGTGAATTTTTACAACATGGTTAAGATCAATAAGAAAAGGAAAGTAAGAGGCTTACCGAGTATATCTAAACCTGACCATGTCATGTGCAAAAATGGTCAAATGGGAAAAATATCGAAATCTAGTTTTAAGAGCAAAAAAATTTCATCTAATGTTATTTTGGAGCTAGTTCGTATGAATTATGTGGACCTATGATAACATATAGTTATTATGGTGACAGATACTTTATTTTATTTGTTGATGACTATTCTAGAATGATGACTGTCATATTATTAAAAGAAAAATCTAAAGCATTTAAGATGTTCAAATGGTACAAAGCTAAAGTGGACAAAGCAAGTGGTAAAGAACTGAAATGTTTAAGATCAGACAGAGGAAGAGAATTTATTTCTGATGATTTCACTAACTTCTGTAATAAGCATGGAATTAAGAGACACATTTCTGCACCAAGGACACCATAGTAGAATGGGATTTCTAAAAGAAGAAATAGATCTATTGTGGATTGTGCTAGAATGCTGATGATTGAAAAGAGTGTTACACAAGTAAATTGGAGGGTATTTGTTAGTATTATTATATACACATTGAACTAAGTACAACTGACAAAAGATTCAAGCAAGACACCTTACAAATTATGGTATGGCTACACACCTAATGTGAGTTATTTTAGAATATTTGGGAGTTGATGCTATATTCTAAAAGATGATAGATATGGGAAATTTGATTCAAAAAGTGATGAAGGAATATTTTTGAGATATTATACTAAGAATAAAACTTATAAATGTTTTAACAAGTCTTCTAACAAGATCATTGAAAGTGAAAATGTAAGAGTTGATGAATTTTATGAGAAGAATGGTGCTGAAAGTAAAAGAGAACCGAAAGACTACATTAGATTTGTTTACAAAGAAGAACCTAACACTTTGACTGAGCAACTACCTAACATTATCGAGAAATAGGGAAATGTTACCGAACATCAGGATGCACCAACCGAGAATCAGGAAGATGTTGCAACTGGAGATCATAATCATACACCAACTGGAGAACACAATGAAGAACAAAGAATTGAACTTGTACTTGTAAAATATATAAGAAAACATCATCCACAAAATTAGATTATTGGAGACAAAAGAGATGACATGATGACATGAAGTAATTTTAATGATAACACATGTTTGATTTGTGAATTTGAACCTAAAACTGTTAGTGATGCACTTGCAAATGATGAATGGATTAATGTAATGAATGAAGAAATTGAGAAGATACAAAAGAAAAAAACATGGACATTGGTATCAAGATCGAGTGATAAGAATGTAATTGGCACCAAATGGATATTCAGAAACAAATTGAATGAGAAAGGAGATGTTACAAAAAATAAATGATGATTAGTATGCAAAGGGTATGCACAAGAAGAAGGTATTGACTATGGAGAAAATTTTGCACCCATTGCTAGACTTGAAGGAGTTAGAATATTACTTGCTTATGCTGCTTACAAAGGATTTAGAGTATATCATGTGGATGTTAAATCTGCATTTATGAATGGGATACTGGAAGAAGAGGTATACATTGGACAAGTTGAAGGTTTTGTTGATGCTAATCAGACAAACATGGTATGTAAGTTGCACAAAGATTTATATGGAAAGAAACAAGCACAAAGAGCATGGTATGAAAGATTACACTCCTATCTTATTAGTATTGGATTTGTTAGAACAAGTGATAACAACAACTTGTACTTGAAAGGAGATACTAATGATAAGATTCTAATTGCTGAGATTTTTGTTGATGATATTATATTTGGAGGAAATGATAACTTATGGAAATCATTCACTAATGAAATGAGGAAATAATTTGAAATGTAAATGTTTGGAGAGATCAAAATTTTTCTTGGCTTGAAAATTTTACAATAAGATGAAGGCATATACATTACTCAATCAAACTACATCAAGGAAGTACTAAAGACATTCAAAATGGAAGATTCAAAACTAGTTGGTACACCTATGGTCACTAGATGCAAATTGACAAAAGAAGATCAGACAACTGACCTGTAAATCAGACATTGTATAGATCTATGATTGAAAAATTGATGTATGTTGTACACACAAGACCAGACATTGCACACATAGTTGAAATTATAGCATGATTCTTTGCTAATCCTAAAGAATCACAGATGACTATTATAAAGAGAATTTTTCAATATTTAAAGAATACTGAAGATTATGGATTGTGGTACAAGAAAGAAGGCAAGTTTGAACTGAAAGTTTACATAGATGTTGATTGGGTTGGAAACATTGATGATAGAAAAAGCACTACTGGTGGAGCATTCTTTGTGGGAGAAATATTAGTTACTTTGATCAGTGAGAAGAAAGGATGCATATCTCAGTCAAATGTAGAAGTACTATATGTTGTTGTTGCTGCAAACTGTTTGAACATCGCATGGATAAAACAACTTTTGAAAGGTATGAATGAAGAGATCACTGACCTAGTGATAATTTATTGTGATAATACTAGTGTTATTAACATTTATAAGAACCCTGTGATGCATGCAAAAACAAAGCATATATCTATAAAGTATCACTACTTGAGGGATCAAGTACAATAAAAATAAGTGAAACTGGAATATGTAGAATCCAAAGAACAAATAGTTGACATATTCACTAAAACCTTACCAAAGGATAAATTTTAGTACTTGAGGAATAGACTAGGGGTTCGTCCCTTGTCTATTGGTCACTAAGCTAACTCAAGGGTTGCATCAACCCCTATTTTATCAAAATATCAATTGTGTTGATGAAAATTGAGGAATGTACCAACATTGCATATCAGTACATTTAAGGTACCTAATCTAAACTACAAACCAGAGATATTTTTGGATACTAAAGATTTGTATATTTTATTTTTTTGGATTGTTGTCAAAGCGAGAGAAGATTCAATGAAATATCTATCCAATACAAGGGAGAAAATGAGCAAAGAGAAAGGGAGAGAAATTAAATATCTATACATTAGAGGGAAAGAAGAACAATGACATATCTATCTACAGAGAGAGAGAAGATTCAAGAACATAAGAGTCAAATCTGTAGGGAGAGTCTGCATAGTGAGTTTTAATGTTGTGTAGTGATTAAACATATTATATGTACAAGCTAGGGAGAACTACAACATTTTGCATATAGTTGTAGAACAGAGGTTTGGTATTCTATGGCATTTTCATATTGCATATTTTATATTGTGTTTCCATCAATGCCAAAGGGAGAGATTGATGAACTATGACTGATTGTATGTTTGAAGTCATTGAGTTGATGATCAACCAAGTTAATAATGTGATGATAGACATTAATCAGTTACTATATTTTCATTGTTGTCAACTTTTTTTGATTATCATCGTGGTAACAAACATCTATTATGGATTGAAGATCTGGAACAAACAAAGTTATGTGGTTGGTAATTGAAGAGTTCTGTATACACTGAGTCAGAACACTAGACACTGAGAAAATATAGTGTATACCAAGCATAGTGTTAACCGAGCTAGGTATCACCGATGCATCACATTATTAAATGAATAAAATAAATCGAAGGCCGAAGTTAAAATGATGAGCTGGCATTTGTTTATGATTTTGAGGTAATTGGTAACATTTTTTATGTTGATCAAATGACTATTAAAATTCCAGATGATCGGACAAAGGATATTGAAATTTTTTTTTGACACAATTGCTGAGGAAGGTTTAAGCATCAAAATCAACAATAGAGATTAAGCAACAAAATCTAAGGATAGAGATTAAATGGTTTATCATGTCTATATAAGATACAAGAGATTGATTATGATTCAAGATGTGCACACATATTGCTGAAGAGATTAACTTCATGCATGAATGATCAAACTAGTTGAAGAAATAATCAACCATTTCTATAGACAACACCGAGTGACAAAGAAAGAGCATTTACTGAGTATAACAAAGTATGAAGAATCAGAGGAACCGAAGTGATTATTGTACTTAGCATAGATCTGAAAATCTGCAAATAGAGTTGTATTTGGATCAGATCATTATTGTATCACTTTAACCATTGTTATAGATAATCTCTTAACCGAGTGGGACTTAATAGTCTTCTTTTTATGACATTCAGTGAATGTTGACTATTTTCTTGTTGACACCATAGTGAATGATTGGTCAAGAGAGATCTGTTAGTGATAAATCCTCTAACCAGGTCACACCTAATAGTGTGCATTGTAACCTTTAACCATGTTGTCTCTTCACCAAGCTCACTTCAGAAGAGTGAATTATTTTGGGTTACCAATCCCAGGTGGTTTTTCCCTTAGCTGGATTTCCATATTAAAAATCTATGTGTTAATGTGTATGGATGTGTTCGATTGTTATTTATCTTTACACATTACTCTATCTGCATTGATCGGTAATTACAATATTTGTTTTACTGCTACTCGATAGATGAGTTTGAGATTACAATTTATATTTCATCGAGTTGAGTTATATGTTTGAAATTGTTGTCATATACATCTGGGAGTATTTGGAACTATAGGATAATTGGACTAACTGATTCACCCCCTCTCTTAGTTATCTAACAATAGGAGCTCTAGAATAATGTAGACATGAACTATTTATGCAGTTCAATGCACACTTGTATTCATCCAATTTTAGTTTTATAAAACACATGAGCTCACTTTTAATCATCCGATTTATTTTTAAATATAAGTTCAATGCATAGTTGTATATTCCTATGGTCACTAAAAGATAATTATATAGTTATTTGTACATCCATATTTCATAGTTCAAATTAATATGACATGATTAGATAGATGAATTTTTTATAGTTAGTCTTGAAGTCAATATTAGTTACATCTATATTATTTCATGTCAATTATTGTTAGAATAGTCCCAAAGGATAACTGAGAGGGGGGTGAATCATTTATCAGTAACTTTAGTTCTTTTTACTTCTTTAACTTTAGAATACAACAAAGTAAATTCTTAATCAGATAACACAGTATACAATACACAATTTGATTATGGGGAAACCAAATGGTAAAAACCCTAGTGGGAATTAGCACCCACAATGAACTATACTTGTTTATAGTAATCCATGTTAGAAGATATTTCAAACCTATTAGGAGTTGTACTTTACAATGCAATAAGTATAGTGACCTGGTTAAGGGTTAGACCCTGTAAGGAGTATTTTACAAATAACCCTGTTAAGGGTGGTGGACTCACTGTCCAAAAGATCACTGCTTAATGGTGAGGGCTACAACCTTCTGTATCATAGATATGCACTATATCTGATGATGAACTGTAGAGTAGACCTGCTATCTTGATTAGTTCCAGTGTATTACAATCTTTCACTTCTTCTTCACATAGACTCTTGATGAATGAACCAACTTTGATAATCTGCTCTGTACATCTTTCATCTCTTTTCGTATCATTCACACTTAGTGTATCACAAATGACTTGCTATAAGTATCTTCCTCAAAGTATGAGATCATGGGACCTGTAAGACAACTCTTCATAACATCCTTGTTGACTCTACTAAGCACACAAGCATAATTACAACTACACAAGTATAAACTAAATAGACGCGACACTTCACTAAGTCGGCCTCACCAAATTGACTCTAACTTTGCAATCTTCTTGAAACACGTTTGGCACCTTTAGATAAATATCATCAACTTAGAACTAATCATGAATATAAACATGCATATCCTAAAGATATGTACAACTCAAGAAACATGTTACATACATCGGCTTTGAACAGATACTCTTCCAGAACTGTAACTGCCAATAATAGAATTACACAACTTGACTGAAACATCATATCTAGATCTGTTTGTATGAACATAAGATAATAAACATGTCTAAAACATGTATCTAACCACACAAGTATTCATTTCATCATTCTGATAAGTACATATAGAATCACTATTGTGTATTATATGTTGTCATCAATGACAAACATACAATCAATCAACTACTCAGAATCAAATCTCCAACAATCTCTCCCTTTGACATTGATGGAAACATATGATACTAAAAATGTACTCTATTCATGGTGTCCTCTTTCTTTTACAATCTTCTCAATATCCTCATCAAGGATTCCTCTATACTACTTCAGTTCTTCTTACTGTTTTTATGTTCCATCTATATACTCCCCCAGAGCATATGCTCCCCCTTAGTACATAATCCCCCTTACTATATACTCACCCTTTAACATCAATGGCAAAGGGTGCCATAAATCATTAAGCACAAGTACTACTCGAGAAGTAGAGTAGTCAACAATTCATCAGTCGCTTAATGACTAATGCTCTTGCTGCTTCTTCTAAACAGACTCAGGAGAGGGAATTACTCCCAACTTCTCCCTGAGATACTCAAAAGTATCCTTTGATAAGGGATTTGTGAAAATATCTACCAGCTATTCTTTGGTGCTTACATAGTCCAATTTTACATCTTTGTCTGCAACCTTTTCTCTCAGAAAATGGTACTTGATCTCTATGTGTTTTGTCTTTGCGTGCATCATAGGGTTCTTAGACATGTTGATAGTGCTAGTGTTATCACAGTGAATAACAATAGGAGAATCAACCTGAATGCCAAAGTCTTTAACCATCTACGTGATCTAAACCATGGTTGAAAAATTCAGTGTTGCTGTGACATATTCAGTTGTTGTTGTTGACTGAGAAATCTAGTTCTGCTTCATGGTTATCCAAGAAACCAACCTATCTCCAAGAAATACTACTCCTCCTGAAGTGCTCTTCCTATCATCAATACAACCTACCCAGTCTACATCTGTATACACATGAAGTTGTAAATTCTATGATTTAGGATACCATAAACCATAGTCTATAGTTCCCTTTAGATATCTGAATATCCTCTTGATTGCCATTAGGTGATTCTACTTGGGTTCAGCTAGAAATATTTCAACAATATCAACTGCATTAGATATGTCAGGTCTAGATTGAGTTAGATAAATGAGTTTACCAATCATAGATTTGTACAATGTCTTATCAACTACTATCGAATCATCATCTTTTGAAAGCTTGGTTCCTGTAATCATAGGAGTGCATATTGGCTTACAGTCTTTTGTCTAGAAGGTCTTCAATATTTCCTTTACATATTTTGACTGATTAATGAATATACCTTTATCTGTATATTTTACATTTAGTCCAAAAAAGTATTTTATAGGACCAATCATGCTCATTTCAAATTCATTCTTCATTTCTTTTGCAAATGTTGTATTGAGCTTTTCATTTCCTCCAAAGATAATGTCATCAACAAATATGGAAACTAATAATAATCCATCAGGTGTTTCTCTTCTGAATAGGTTACAATTTTCTACTCCTTTCTTGAACCGAATCTTGGTAAGATAACCATCAAGTCTCTCATACCAAGCTCTTGGGGCCTATTTAAGACCATAGAGTGCTTTCTTCAATCTGCATACCATGTCTGGTTCATCTGAAAGATTAAATCCTTTAGGTTTTTCTATGTAAACTTCTTCCTTCAAGTCTCCATTCAGAAAAATTGACTTTACATCCATTTGATAAACTTTAAAGTCTTTGAATGTTGCATAGGCAAAGAATAATATAATGGCTTCCAATCTTCTCACAGGGGAAAATGTATCAGTGTAGTCTGTTCCTTCTCTCTACGCATATCCTTTACATACCAATCTTTCTTTGTTTCTTACTATTGTACCATCTTCATTCATCTTGTTTCTGAATACACACTTTGTTCCAATCACATTTTTGTCACTGGCTCTAGGGACTAATTCCCATGTATTAATTTTAATTATCTGATCTAATTATTCTTTCATTACATTCTTCCAATTAGAATCATTACAAGAATCTTCAACACTTAAAGGTTCTATCTGTGAAAGTAAACATACCTTTTCATCCATTGCTAGGCATTTTTCTTTTGATCTGATCAAAACACTGCTGCTCTAATCTCCAATGATATCATCTTTAGAGTGGTATCTAGATGTGAATTTGGGAACCTTAGGTGTGACTTCTTCTTCTATAATTTGTGATTCTTTTCTTCTTGATTCAGGGTCATTGCATGGTACATCAATGCAATCAAACATTTCTTCAATAATAGTATCTTTACTGCTAGGCCTGGGTTCATCTTCAATCATAGGTGCATATTCATAGTATCTCTCTTGAACCATAAAATTTTCATCAATTTTTACATGAGTACTTTCAATTACCTTTTTCAATCTCAAATTGGAACATCTGTATGCTTTGCTTTTTGTAGAGTAACCAAGGAAAATACCTTCATCACTTTTGGCATCAAACTTACCAACTCCATCATCTCTCTTGATGTAGCACTTGCTGCCAAAGATTTTGAAATACTTTACTGTAGGTACATTACTAAACCAAAGTTCATAGGGTGTCTTATCTGTGCCTAGCCTCAATTGAGTTTTGTTGATAGTATAGACTGTTGTATTCACTACATCTCTCCAATATGTGTGTGCAACTTTTCCTTCAATCATCATAGTGCATTCAACTGTCTTTTAATTCCATGTTCTTCACAATAGTCATAAAACTAACCAGAGGTGAACTCTCCTCCTCTATCTGATCTTAGACATTTCAGTTTTAATATGGATTCATTCTCAACCTTAGCCTTGAATATTTTAAACTTCTCAAAGGCTTCAAACTTTTCCTTTAAGAATGCAACCCACATCATCCTATAAAAATCATCAACAAACAAAATAAAATACCTTTCTCTGTAGTATGATCTTGTTTGGGTAGGGCCACATAGGTCTGTGTGCACTTAGTCCAATTTGTTTTCAGCTGAGTTCTGCTTGCTTCTGAAAGAACTCCTTACATGCTTTCCCATAACACATTCCCTACATATTGTGTCAAATAGTCTTGCAATACTAGGAAGGTCTCTGACTACCTTGACATTACTTATCTTTACTATGTTATCAAAATTGATATGACAGAGTCTCTTGTGCCATAACCAACTGTCATCAATTTTTACAACAAAACAAGTTACATCATAATTAAGCTGAAAAAAATTACCTTTTGTTTTGGAGCCTGATGCAATCATGTCTCCATCCTTGTTGTTAATTATGCACTTGTTGTCTTTGAATTCCAAATGATAACCTTTGTCAAGTAGTTGTCCAACACTTAGAAAATTATGTGGTAACTCATCAACATATAGAACATCATCGTTCTTGTTCTTTCCATCCAAAGTGATAGAACCTCTACCTATGATATGTTTAGGAGTGTTATCTCCAAATCTAACCATACCACCTTTGTATTTGTCTAATTGCAAAAATCTATCTTTGTCACCTATCATATGATGAGAACATCCATTGTCAATGATCCAATCAATTTTGATGTCTTCTTTAGAAATTAGGGCTAACTTGTATTTTTCTTTTTCATCTGCAATGTCCATTTCCTCGAGTAATCTTTCCATGTCTCTAAGGGAAATGAATCCAATTTCATCTTCTCCTGAATCTTCATCAGTTACACCTTCTTCAACATGATAACATTCCTTCTTATATTTAGGTTTGTAATCAGATTTGAACTTCTTGACTCTTGTGGAACACTTAGATGCAAATTGACCAATTTTGTTGAATAAAAAACATTTGAATGGAAGCTATCCTTCATATTTTCCTTTTCCTTTCTTTTCTCTTTTAGAAATCATAGCAATGATTTCTTCTAGTTCTTCATCAACTTCTTCTTTCTCATTATGACTAGAGATGTGTAAGGATTTCTTACCATGGACTGAGGCTTTGAAACCTATTTCACTTTTAGGTTCAGTCTTCAATCTTGATATCTCAAATGGCAGAGATTTTGCTGATCAAAGTCTCTCTCTTGAAGTCTTGTGAGAATTTCATGGTTTCCTCTAGAATGCTTATCTTGTTTTCATAGTTTGATGTTAAAGTAGTTAGCAACTTGTCCATTATGTATTCTTCTAATATTTCTCCACCATTGTTTCTGATTCCAGAGACTGCTTCATTTATCCTTTGATTGTAGGCTCTGATGATCTCTTTAGGTAACATCTCAAGATTGATTTATTTCTTCTTCCATGTCTTCCTGCATGCATTCTTTGCTTGAATATCTCCTTCAAACATATCTTCTATATACTTCCATATGGTTTATGCTCTGTCAATTTTCTTGATCTCAGAAAATTCACTGTCAGATAAGGCACTGATTAGGGCTTCTTTAGCAATTATATTATAGGTAAATGTTTCCTTTTGTCTATTAGTAGCATCATCCTTTGCAAGATCTTTCAGAGATGGAATTACAACTTCTTGTGTAGAAATTTCAAATATCTCAAAGCCAACACACTGTAGATGTGTTTGTTGGAAATATTCAGGATTAACCAAGTTACTGAGAGGGGAGGGGTGAATCAGTAACACTTAAAAATTTAAAAAATTTCTGCACTTTTATATTCTTTAGCCATTCATTCATCTAATCTACTGCAACCATGAAAATGTAATCATTCATAACACATAACACAAAGATTGGTAACCCAGAAACCTTCCAAATAGAA
>MU226853.1:1605364-1616370 GCA_018584345.1 Thuja plicata | reverse complement strand
ACAAAGTAAATGCTTAATTAGATAACATAGTACATAACACACAATTTGATTATGGGGAAACCAAATGGTAAAAACCCCGGTGGGAATTAGCACCCACAATGAACTATACTTGTTTATAGTAATCCCTATTAGAAGATATTTCAACCCTGTTAGGAGGTATACTTTACAATGTAATAAGTATAGTGACCTAGTTAAGGGTCAGACCCTGTTAGGAGTCTTTTACAAATAACCCTATTAGGGGTGGTGGACTCACTATCCAAAAGCTCACTGCTTAATGGTGAAGGCTACAACCTTTTGTATAATAGATATGAACTATATCTGATGATGAACTGTAGAGTAGACCTACTGTCTTGATCAGTTCCATTGTATTACAATCTTTCACTTCTTCTTCACATAGACTCTTGATGAATGAACCAACTCTGATAATGTGCTCTGTACATCTTTCATCTCTTTTCATATCATTCACACTTAGTGTATCACAAATGACTTGCTATAAGTATCTTCCTCAAAGTATGAGATTATGGAACCTATAAGACAACTCTTCATAACATCCTTGTCGGCTCTACTAAGCACACAAGCATAATTACAACCGTGCAAGTATAAACTAAATAGATGCGATGCTTCACTAATTCGGCCTCACCAAATTGACTCTAACTTTGCAATCTTCTTGAAACATGTTTGGCACCTTTAGATAAATATCATCAACTCATAACCAATCATGAATATACACACGCATATCCTGAAGATAGGTGCAACTCAAGAAACATGTTACATACATCGGCTCTAAACAAATACTCTTCCAAAACTATAATTGCCAATAACAGAATTACACAACTTGACTAAAACATCATATCTAGATCTGCATGTATGAATATAACATAATAAACATTTCTACAACATGTATATAACCATGCAATTCTTCATGTCATCATTCTAATAAGTACATATAGAATCACTGTTGTGTATTATATGTTGTCATCAATGACAAACATACAATTAATCAACTGCTTAGAATCAAATCTCCAACAATTATATAATAAGTTATTTGAATAATGAATGATTTAAGATCAATTTCTCTTGTCAATTACATGAAGAAATAGCTACTATTAATGACAAATTTACAATTGATATTTAGAAAAACTCATATATCTAGATTCAAACCACTATTTAAAACCCATGAAATAGGATTTAAAAAGTCCATGAATAAGATAAATAACATAGCAATTCCTTGAATACTATGTATCATAATGTCCATCATATCAACTCGTAATATATATAATAACAAAAGAAAGTCATACTCTAACAACAAGTCCAAATAATCTGATAACAAGTCATGATAATGCAAGTCCGAATAACATGATAATAAGTCTCGATAACATGTATATCACATGCCATCATAAAATGTCCATCATATAATAATATAACATGGTCTAACATGTGAAAAAAAAGAGTGAAATAATGTATGTAACATATATAATTAACTCTTCTCGTTGAGCTGATCTGCAGTCCTCTTCAATCCATGTGAAGGTGAGTGGGATGCATCATCATTTTGTGTCTTCTCCTAAGTTCTCTCCTCCTCCTATACATTTTTACAATATCACATCAAAAGACTATGCGTTTAATTCAAATGACTTGCATAATTCACTTAAAAAAGTAAAATTAATATTAATGAACATTTAATATTTTTCCATCTATCCATGCTCAATAATGCCCTCATCAAGACAAGGATGTGCTCTCTCAAAAAAATTAAAAGTGGATGCAACCAAGTCCTTTAAAAATAAACATTACAGAATTTTGATAATCCAGGTATAAAAGATAGGTACATAGTAGACAATACAAAATTAATTTTAATCATGACCTCAAATGACAATGTTTATGGTTGCATTTGGCTCATTCTTGTAGCCATGCCAAGATACATGGTGATGTTGACCTAAAAAAAAATTACAAATCATGAATCAAACTTGTATACTCATGAATTTTAATGTATATAACTTAATTATAAATTTATCGAACAAAAGCATTTACATTACATGTTTGATGCATAGCCAATAACCCTGGTGAGTTAGGACATAAATGTGATGCACCATGAGACAATCTAAAATCCTAAAATTGCAAAAAAAAAGCATAAATAAAGGTTTACATAATTAGTAAGCATATAAACACTTATAATTAATGAATGAAAAACATACTTCGGGTATATGAGGCTAAGTCTCAGTGACCGGTATGGAATGGAATGAAGAACTGCCAACCTCATTATTACATGAAGCACCCTAAAAAATTGGAAAAAATATATCAAACATTATCAATTCACATTTTAATTGTTTACTTTAAATGTACATAGATCAAAGTACATATCATGAATGGGTGGCTGAGATATCGAGTTATGGAGGTGATATAATGATGTTCACTGAATGACCTAGAGTCAACCCTCCTCTGTTCACCAAAAAATCTGAATGTTATGGTTGATATGTGTATAAATATAGAATTTAATATTGCACTCTAAATTATAATTAAATTTACCTCTGGAGGATGATCATCATCTATACAAACAAAATCAATATATGATGCGATCTCGTCTCCAAAATCACCATGTGCACGAACATCAACATCATCATATCCACCATGGACATCATTATCATGATCAGGATCACTCTAGGGACCCCTACATATATCCTCATAACTTGTGAAAACATGTGTTATGCAAGGGGAAACCCTCGCCTAGGTCAACTGCTCTAACAAATTGCTTGAAAGGGAACTAAAAGAACCAAGAGATGACTACACTCCTCGATGATAGATAGATGTAGGAACTACTGGAGAAGGAAGAGAAATAAGGGGCTCATTACACATATAATTTATAGTTTTATCACTCAATTTTTCCCATGCCTTGTTCTGTGGCATACCCCGACCAAGCCCCTAGAATTATCTCATATCAAATTAATTGGGAATCCTACCCAATTCAAATTCAACCCATAATGTTTTCAAAAAATATAGGGGTAACTAATGATTAACATGTGGTGGGTTGTCAAATACCATCCACCACCACTCCCAAAAATGGTCATCTATCTGTGCGTGTTGACACCATCTAATAGAAATACGTGGCTTCTTGCCAACTATCTCCACACCCATTTTAGGTTTCACAAAATAACATTTCATATAATTTTGTAATTATTAAATCATTGACCTCTTTATAAGAGAGACCTTCAGCATGATAGGCATGTAGTCCATCCATGAGTGAAAACTATACAGCTCAGAGTTTAATAATTGTACCAAATTTAGAATTCCTTACATGCTATCTGCAAGGCATTGTAGCTAGGGAGATGGATGAGGATCATGTATAATTGGTATTAATGTCTTGAATAATGAAATTTAAATTTCTCCTAATATTCTCCCTCAACTCTAGGATAGTGGGTGGAGGTGGAGGTGGAGGTGGAGGTGGAGGTGGAGGTGGAGGTGGATGGGGTGGAGGTGGTAGTGCATGCTGACCTAAGAGCTCATAAATATGAAAATCATCCATGGATATATAATTAGCATATGTATACAAACAAGATAATTTACCATTGATATCTAGTTTACATTCTACATTACAAAGAAAGACTTAAAATTAAACATAAAATTACCATTGATATCTAGTTTACATTCTACATAGAGAGAGAGAGAGTAATTGGTCCTAATTTGTCTTTAGTGATCAGGTAATTAGTCTTAATTGGTCCTAAATGGTCTTAATTGGTCTTAACTAGTCCTAATTGGTCCTATTAGTCCTATTAACTCTTAAGGGGTCCTATTAGGTCTTAGGGGTCATATTAGGTCTTAATTGATCTTAAAATTTGTCTTAGTAAGTCCCAATATGTCTTAATTAGTGTTAATTAATATAAATTGGTCTTAATACGTCCTATTACACCTATTAATTTAAGTAAGGGGTCCTATTAGGTTTTAATGGTCCTATTAGGTCTTATTAGTAGGCATTAGGTCTTATTAATCACGTTGGGTCCTCATAGGTCCTATTACGTCTTATTAGGTCTTAAGGGGTCATATTAGGTCTTAAATTACTTATCTTAGGTCTTAAGGGGTCCTATTAGGTCTTATTGGTCATATTAGGTCTTAATTGGTGTTAATTGGTCTTAATAGGTCTTATTCGTCCCATTAGGTACTAAGGGGTCCTATAAGGTCTTAAGTGGTCCTATTAGGTCTTAAGGGTCCTATTACATATTATTAGGTATCATTAGCTCCTATTAGGTATTATTAGGTATTAAATGGTCTAAATTGGTCTTGATAGGTCCTAATAGGTCTTAATTGGTGTCAATTGGTCTTATTACATCCTATTACTCCTATTAAGTCTTAAGGGGTCCTCTAAGGTATTATTAGGTATTAATACATCCTATTACTCCTACTATATCTTATTACGTCTTATTAGGTATTATTAGGTCTTAATTGGTCCTAATTGATCTTAATAATTCCTATTAGGTTAAGTATTAGTCCTATTAGGTATTATAGGTCCTATTAGGTCTTGTTAGTCACATGTTGGGTCTTAATTGGTCAACTAAGGGGTCCTATTAGGTCTTAAGTGGTCTTATTAGGTCCGAAGGGTCCTATTGCATCTTAATTGGTCTTAATAGGTCCTATTCAATATTAATTGGTGAAGTAATAGGTCCTAATTAGTCTTATTTTTCACATGTTAGGTCTTAATTTTTCATGCCCAAAATTTGGGCAAAACCACACCAATAAAAAAAATTTGAAATCCTAAAAGTTATCTATGTTTACACATGTTAGTGTCTCAATGTTTGGCTAACTAAGAGTAGTTATAGTTACAACCACCTAAAGAGGACCCTAAAATAGGTTCAAGTGGATAATAGTTGACTAAGGTTGATCTGATTAGCCACTAAATGAGCTTAACATTAGGTCTCTTTAGTAACCCCAAAAAGATTAGGTTCGAAATATGTTGAGGGAGGGGTCATTTAATAATTACATGAACAATAGTCTTACTTAATCTATCTTGTTTAAATGTTCCTCTTATTATGAATCCATTTTTATCATAAATCCATTAAAATGACAATTGGATAGTAATAATATTTAAGTTAATCTAATTTGATTAATAAATTAATCCTATACATCATGTAATGAATAAACTTGATAATTTAATCTAATTAATTTCTAGAAAAAAATAAAATATTAAATTATCACTTTTAAAGAGATGCTATTGAAGAGGGTTAATAATCAAATCTCTTTAAAAAATTCATTTAATGACCTTTAAAATGTATTTAATTCCCTAATTAATAATTAATTAATTTCAATAATAATAACCGTGTCAAAAAACTACTTTAATAAAATATGAATTAAATCAAATTCTATTAAGACAAAACCAAATTTTAATTTAAAACATAATTAGAAACCAATCTCTTTCAATTAAGGAAATTTTTAGATGTTTCCTAGCTAAACTCAATAAAATCAACTACTAACTCTATTGAACCTTTTTTTGAAATCCATTCTTAAAATCTAAAACTTTTAAACAACTAAACCTAAGATAAGATCTAAAATAAAAACTTATAAATACAAAATTTCCCATACAATTTTTTTTTAAATGGCGCTTCTTTGTTTTTTATATTATTTCTATTATCTTATTGGCTATGTGTTTCCTTTTTTCTAATGCATATTAATATTTTATTGTTTGAAGGGATCTAGGGTTTCAGAATTCCATTGAGTATGATGTAGGAGCTGCGAATGATAATGGAAATGGGGTCAAAGGGCATCATTGAGAATCATTTAAGTTGGGTGGAGCAGTGCAAAGAGGGGTCGAGGGTTTTCTTAAGGAGGCACTTCTTTTTGTTAGAATAAGTCAGAGGGGGGGGGGGTGAATCAATGGCCTTAAAAATAATTCCAATAATCCAACCAAAAATTATTTCTCAAACATAATACCCTCTAGTTATCTTTCAGTCCATCAAGATGAATGCCTTAAATAACTTTAGAAAATATATACTACTCGGTAAGATATATTGTTTATCTTTACTAGACTTTATCGAGTAGCAAAAAGTAAACTTAGTGTTTACCAACCAATCCAATTTTAGTAATCTGTAAAGTAAACTATTAATGCAATGAAAGAAATACACATTTGACACATGGATTTTTTATGTGGAAAACCTGCTAAGGGAAAAACCACTTGGGACCGGTAACCCAAAATTTTCACTCTTCTATAGTGAGCTCGGTGAAGAGAAAACCTTGTTAAAGGTTACAAACACACTGTTAAGTGTGACCTTGTTAGAGTATTAAAAATAAAATTTTGTCTTTTGACCTAGAATTCACTATGCTATCAACAAGAAAACCTTTTGATACTCTTGAGTATCTCAATACATTAAGGACTGTTAAATCCATCTCAGTTAATAGATTTTCTAAATCAATGGTTAAACTGATACAGTAAATGATTTGTTCAATAGTACAAATTTAACTTGCAGATTTTCAGATCTATTGTTAGTCCAATAATACCTCTCTGATCAATATGCTCTTTAGTTCCTTTTCTCTCCTTCTTTCTCTATTATCCTCAGTGAATTCTCTATCTTCTGTTTCTCGGTGTTTATATAATTTCTTGGCTCTATTCTTCAGCCTATATGATCATATCTGTATGAAGAATTCAATCTTCGCCAAAATATATTCAGCATTCCACACTTCATAATGAGTTCCTTGTCTCTTTATATAGACATTATTAGCCACTTCAATCTTCCTTGTTTTTATTGTAGATCACTTCTTGATCCATAAAACTCACCATGCTTTCTTTAATCCATAAAGCTCTCCTTCAGTTTTATTCGGCAAATCTCTCCATGATAGCTGGGAATAAAACATGCTCTCTCTCTCTCTCTCTCTCTCTCTCTCTCTCTCTTCTTTAGTTCAACAAATCATTAATAATAAAGAAATCAATCAGTCAATCTCTAAATATAGCTCTTTCCAGCTAAGTAATTTTTATCGTTCTTGAACATCAATTCTGCTCGGTCATCAACTCTAGTTATGCTCGGTAGCCACTTCAATTATACTTGGTAGCCACTTTAGTTATGCTTGGTAAATATCTCTTTCTTAGTAACCATTTTCTTAGTTACTATGGTGCTCGGTATACACTATGAACTGCTCGGTGTTCACTGTTTGTTGGTGTGCACTGTTCGTCGGTGTTTAATGTCACTCAGTGTATACTGAACTTTTATCTTTTACCAATTGCATAAACTTTGTCTCTTCAACTCTTTTAATTTTATGATGATATGTGTATGACCAATCAAAATATATCAAGTGGACATCATTGAAAATACAATGCATTAACTGATTTAATGTCTTGCATTCACTTTTGCATCTCAATGATCATCAACTTATCATCTTCAAACATTCAATCAGTTATCGTTCATCAATATCCCCCTTTGGCATTGATGGCAACACAATATGAAATATGCCATATCATACCAAACTTATTGTTCTATAACTAATTCAAATATCTGACTCTTGCTAAGCTCTTCTATCTTTGATTTGATTTTTGTTGTGTGCTCTCCCTTTCTTCATTCTCTTCAATGAATAGGTGTAGTATTTATGCCTTCTGATTTCTCTCTCTCCCTTTCTTTTAGAATCTCTTCTCTTCATCATCATTGGATCTTTCTCTCCCTTTGTAGAAACTTCTTTCTCTGATCTTTTCTCTCCCTTTAACTAATGTTCTTCTCCCTGATGGATATTTATTTTTCTCCCTTCTCATTGGATATTTCATTGACTCTCTCTCCCTTTGTCAACAATGTCAAACAAAAATATATCATTAAATATCCTCTCCATCAACAATACAACTTTGTAGTAGGCAACAATATCTCTAGTGTGCGGTTCAGATAAGTACCTTTTTGTACTAATATGTCATTTCAGTCCATATCTCAGCTTGCATCAACATGATTGATCTTCTGATAATGTGTAGGCTGATGCACCCTTCTAGTCAGCTTAGTGACCAGTAGACAAGGGTCGAACCCCTAGTCTATTCCTTAGGTACTCAAATGTATCTTTTGGAAATAGCTTTGTGAATATGTCTACTAGTTGTTCTTTGGATTGTACATATTCTAGTATCACCTCTTTCTCTTGTACTTGTTCCCTCAAGTAATGATACTTAATGGCTATGTGCTTTGTCTTAGCATGCATCAAAAGGTTCTTTGAAATATTAATAGCACTTGTGTTATCACAATAGATAATCACTCGGTCAATAATTTCTTCATTCATACCTTCCAACAATTGCTTGATCCATGCAATGTTAGAGCAATTTGTAGCAGCAGCCACATATTCTGCTTCTATAGTTGATTGAGATATGCATCCTTTCTTTTTACTTATGCATGTGACAATTCTATCACCCATAAAGAATTCTCCTCCTGTTGTGCTCTTTCTATCATCTATGTTTCCAGCCCAATCAATATTAGTATAAACTTGTAGCTCAAATTTTCCTTCTTTATTGTACCACAGACCATAGTCTTCAGTATTCTTTAGATATCTCAAAATTATTTTAACAACAGTCATGTGTGAGTCCTTAGGATTAGTAGAGAATCTTACAACTATACCAACTGCATGTGCTATATCTAGTCTAGAGTGTACAACATACATTAGTTTTCCAATCATAGATTTGTATAAGGTTTGATTTACCTCGGTTGTCTTATCTTCCTTTGTTAATTTGCATCTGGTTTCCATAGGTGTTTTAACTGGTTTGGAGTCCTCCATCTTGAATATCTTCATAACTTATTTGATGTATTTGGATTTTGTGATGTAGATGCCTTTATCCTGTTGTAGAATCTGTAGACCAAGAAAAAAATTGATCTCTCCAAACATTGACATCTCAAATTCTTTTCTCATTTCATTAGCAAATGACTTGAATAGAATATCATTACTTCCAAATATGATGTCATCAACAAATATATCAGAAATCAAAACCTTATCATTAGTATCTCCTTTCAAATATAGATTATTGTTGTCATTTGTTCTAACAAATCCAATACTAATGAGATAAGAGTGAAGTCTTTAATACCATGCTCTCAGTGCTTGTTTTAATCCATACAAGGCTTTGTGTAGTCTACAAACCATGTTCCTCTTGTTAGGATCAACAAACCCTTCAAGTTGTTCAATGTATACCTCCTCTTCTAGTATTCCATTCAGAAATGCAGATTTAACATCCATTTGGTATATTTTGAATCCTTTAAAAGAAGCATAAGCAAGTAGAATTCTTATTCCTTCTAGTCTAGCAATGGGTGCAAAGGTTTCTCCATAGTCAATACCTTCTTCTTGTGCATACCCCTTGCATACCAATCTTTCTTTGTTTATTGTGACTTCTCCATTCTCATTGAGTTTGTTTATGAATATCCATTTGGTACCAATGACATTTTTGTCACTCGGTCTAGGTACTAATGTCCATGTTTTATTCTTCTCAATCTTTTTGATTTCTTCATTCATTGCACTAACCCATTCTTGATTCTCAATTGTAGTATTAATAGACTTAGGCTCAAAATAAAAAATCAAACATCTAGTGTTAAGAGACTTACTTCTTGTTCTCATTCTGGCTCTTTTGTCTCCAATGATTGGGTCTTGTGGATGGTATCTTTAGACATATTTATAAAGGACAGGTTCAGATCATTGTTCTTCATTTTGATCTTCATTTTAATTTTC
Source organism: Thuja plicata (assembly GCA_018584345.1). Classification (NCBI taxonomy): domain Eukaryota; kingdom Viridiplantae; phylum Streptophyta; class Pinopsida; order Cupressales; family Cupressaceae; genus Thuja; species Thuja plicata. The sequence continues at coordinate 1,606,725 of MU226853.1, read as the reverse complement.
ATTTTGATCATCACCGTGATGTTCATTTTCACTCAGTTTAGCATTATGAGTAGTTTCCTGATTCTCGGTGTGTGCGTCCTGATGCTCAGTTGCATTATTTTGTTGCTCAGGTAAGGTGTTGGTGTAGAGCACCCTAGGGTTTTAGCTCCGAAGCCCTAGCTGTTTAGCAATGGTGGTCCGGGAGCAGATCATAGTTAGCAGTCAGTCTTTTTCCTAAACATTAACAGTTCTTAACTCCTAGCAAAAGAGCGGGTCAGTCGCGCAGTCGACAGATGATCAGTGGTTAATGTGAAATAGTCTACGATTACACGACAAAGGCTGGTCACCAAGTCAGAAGATGATCAAAGGTTAGCATCAAACGGTCTGTGATTACATGACTAAGGCTTGTCGCCAAGTCGGAAGATGCTCAATGGTTAACAGGAAATAGTTGGCGATGACGCGACAAGGCTTATCACACAGTCACAGGATGAACGGCGGTTAGGTTGAAACAGTCACAACAATGTGATGACAATGTATCGCCAAGTCGCAAGAAGGTCGGCGGTTAAGTTACTAAGTGCTACGATAACACGACAACAGTGAGTAGCAAGGTCGCAGGATCACAGGCGGTTAAGTCACTCAGTGTGGCGATGACGCGACAATAGCGTGTAGCAAGGTCGTAGGATCACGGGCAGCTAAGTCACTCAGTGTTGTGATGACATGACAAAAGTGTAGCAAGGTCGCAGGATCACAGGCGGTTAAGTCAAAAAGTGTTGCGACAAAGAGATGACTGTGAGTCACGTGATCGCAGGATAACAAGCAGTGAAGTTTATCAGTACTACGATATCGCAACTAAAGGAAGATTTGACTTGTCAACATTGGAAGAAATTGCCAAGATAAAAAGAGAACGCCATGGAGGAAAATGTTGTCCACATCAATAGCCATGCTGAGAATGATGACAGTTACAGGAGGAAGATGAAGAGCCGAGGTAGTTAGAATCTTCAGACAGCGGGTAACCTAGAAATGGTTACAAATCAAGAAGAGGCCGAATATATAAGAAAGGAAGGAAACTCGTACCAGAGGTGGGAGAGTTGGGAGAAGATAGAGACTGAGTAGATTAGCGAAGAAGATTTTCAGTTTGCTTTGTAATTTTTAGACGTTCAATAAAGAATAGTTCCTGTGTGTTCTGTGTGTTCTTTTTGTTGTGTACAAACTTCTGTAGAGTAGGATTTTGAATTCAATCAAGTCTCATGGATGATTTTTGACTCTTATAATCCATCCTATGGAGTGTGACCGTCAAGAAGCATCCCTCATGTATTTTATTTCTATTTCTGTGTTTGGAATTGAGAAGAGGCTAGTCAGAATTGTAGACAAGTCCTAGGCGA
>MU226853.1:1532940-1559944 GCA_018584345.1 Thuja plicata | reverse complement strand
TATATATATATATATGAGGTCCCTAAAGAAGTGTTTAAATTTCTGATGTAGCTATAAGAAAACAACAAAAAAACAAAAAATTAACTTGTTATAAATAAACAAATGTGTATGTTTATCTTACGAATAAAAAATACACCCTAATGATTTAATTTAAATCTATGATTATATATCTTTACAAAACCATATAATCAAGTTTATTTCCTATTCTTTCATCCTAATGCAAGATTATATTATCATTTCCTTATTGATTTTAGAAATGACTCAAATACATTTTTGCAAAAATAAGAGGGCTCTTTCTTTTCCAATATCATGGAGATAACTATAATTACACTTCTGTAACCTTAAAAACATTCCTTTAGATACCATAATTTAATTTTCAACTTTAAATAGTAGTATAAACAATAGAAATTTTAATCCTCTTTACAAAATAATTCTTTATGACAGAAATAAATATACTCCAAAATAATTATTTATGACAACAATATATCAAGGAATAGAACGATAATATTAATTCTATTTATTCATTAACATTTACTATCAAACTTTACACTTGCTTGCATCTCAAAACCAACAAGTTACAACTTCCTTGCACCCTAAACTACAAGCTCCAAATTTAACAATATGGAATTGAACAAAATCAAATACATGGGTATCAAAAGACCACCATGAGGTGGTTTAAAAAATAACTTCATCACAAGCCTCCCAAGAGCTCCAAATTGAACTTGCATAAAAATCATTGGTTGACCATGGAGGCTCAACTCCCAACCTAGGCCTTTACAAGGCCACCCCCGAGCTTGGGGAAAACATGAATGAAACATGTTACAATAAGTAATAACCATAAAAACCCTTCAACAATGATACAAAAAACAAATAAAACACCAAAACCCAAGGTTTTACAGAGGTCTCCAAATACCTATATCATGGGGTGAAAGTGGACCATACCTCAAAAGGAGAAGCTAAGTATAATAAAAATACAATTTCCACACATGGGCTCATACCACTTCTCATATCCTTTCTCCTCACTAATTAGAACCATGGCTTCAAGCCATCAATTTACCCCTTATGACCCCAAAATTCCCTTGGGCATGCTTGGCATCATGGGGCCAAAACACCCATGTACATCCCTCCACACATAGGAGACTCTACACTACATGGGTTATCTCTATCCTTTAACCCCTTCAAGGTTACTCTTCCCTCCCAAGGGTATGTGTGCCTTGAAGACTCCCTTCACAATTAAAAGCACAAATAAAACACAAAACAACATAAATAACTCCTATAAACATCAATGGGGTTACAACAAAATTACATAAGACTCAATTAATGGAACATTCAAGCTTTGTACACACATAAATAAAATTTACACTAAGTTACTCTAAGAAGAAAATCAACCTCAAGTCAAAGCTTAAGGGAAATGAATGATGTTGAGAAGAGATTTTCCCTTTATGCTTTCTTCCTTCTCCAAATCTCCTTCCAAAACTAGAGGTCTCTAAGAATAGAGAGTGGGTGAACAACCCTAACTTTCCTCCCAAATCTCCCTAAAAAGGCTTTTATTTTGCAAATATCTAAAATTCATTAATGGGGAAGTGACTCAAGTTCATCCCATCTGCACACTTGTGTTCTCCCCCATAAGTAGAGTTAAAGGCTCTCTTGGGAAGGAAGGGATGGCTTGACAAAATTCCCTAAACTCTAATTTTTGCCACCTTCTAAATGGGATATTTTGGAGGTGCCATAAATGAGTTATGGGCCTCTTAATGAGCTAAAATTGAACCCTAACTGATGCAAGAACATCCTGGGTTGCCTTTCTATCCTACTCATCTTTGTTCATTCTTCCAGTATGTTTCGAGTTGCAGTATTGTTGAACATTCATGTTTGTGTTGAGTTGTCTAGTGTTGGCTAAGATGTATGTGTCGAGTTGTCCATTGTTGGCTGAGCGTACCTTCATGTGCCAAGTGAACCTGATACTCAATTCTTCTTTGACCAAGTTTATCTATGATTGGTTCTTGTTGGAGCTAACTTATGTATTTAATTTCTGGTTGTACATTTAATATTAGGATTGTGTCTTGGGATGTGTGCAGACCATTTTGTAGTTGGCCTTCCATCTTTTTAATAGTCTAGAATATTTTGTAAGTCACTTTGGAAATTTTAAATAGGGATGTATATGTGTAGGTTAGGGATTCAAGTCTAGGTAGAGAAAGTAAATAGCAGATGATATGAGAAGGTAGAAGATAGAAAAGTCTAAATTTTGTTGGCCATAAACCAGAAGGCCTCACAGACGGGCATGTATGTTGTAAACTGATGAATCAATAAAAGATTATTTTTGTTCCTTCTCTCCTTGGTGTTGTTCTCTATGTTGTTAACTTCCATTGTGTTTACTCCACAAGGTGGTTGGATAGTTGGGTTAGTCTTTGGCCCTAGCTATTCCTATCCTCCCTTGCATCAGGTGATATCAAAGTGAATTTTGTCCTTGGTAGATTGGATCATGTAGAACCTTGAGTTGGATTTGGTTGTATGGAGGCAGATCTATGGATTTGACCTATAACTTCCAGAGGGTTATGATTTTGCAAGAACCTATTTGTAAAGATGGTTCAAGGTAGAGGAAATGTTGATAGTTCTATAATGGACATGTTGAGAAAAATTACAACCAGATTAGATGTTGTGGAGATAGTGTAGACCTTATGGAAAGACATGTTGTCAATTAGTGCCAAAACACTTAGTCACTTATATGAATTCAGTGTTGATTGAGCTAGCAGCTTGAAGTGCAACCCAAGCATTTATAGTGTTGACCGAGAAGATAGTGGCAAATAGTATCACCTGAGTCACCAATGTTACCCGAGTTGCATACTAGCTTTGAGTGATCAATGTGACCCGAGGACCTAGTGTAGCCCAAGTACCAGAGATTTCCAGTTCACTATGTCGCTCGAGTATCAACATATTGCCTGAGTGTCAGTATATCACCCGAGTGGATTACTGGACCCAAGTAATAGTGTTGGACGGACTTAGTTCTTATTGTTGGATATTAATTTATGTCATGGAAGTTGACTTATGAAGGTAATTGATTTGGATAAGATATATATGTAAGATACTTTATTTATCCAAATTCAATTGAGAAGTAGTGATAATACATGTGATCATGAAGTGGCAAATTGATTAGAAGGCTACAAAAGTATAAAAGGAATAGCAAAGACTCATCTATCACATTCAGGTGATTAGTATTATTTCAAAGGATCTTATTTAGAAAATCAGAATTGCATAGAAGATCATTTACCGGTTCATCCTAATAGGTGCATCTACAAAATCCTTTAACTAGGTGGACTTAACAGTCCTTTTCAAATCTCCTTACAGATTTGCATACTTAATTGTATTGTACAAATCCTTTCACAAGTGGACCTAACAATCCTTATTGCTCCTAATAGTGCAATCCATAAAAAGTGGTCAATTGTAAGCTTTAATAGGCTAAATTTATACTATAGTACTAAATCTTGTGGGTACCATCCCCACCCTAGTTTTACTTTCTATTTGGAAGGTTTTTGGGTAACCAAATATTGTGGATGTTTATTAATTTTATGTTCTATGAATGCAATCAGATTAGAAAATCAAATAAAGGATAAAAGAGAATAAGTTTTATTGGTTCCTAATTCACCTCCCCCCCCCTCTTAGTCACCTAGCCTCAATATATTTCCAACAATTGGTATCAGAGCTAGAGGTTCTCTTATCAGAAGTTTAACAGCTAGAGAAAATATCAGAGGCAATGGAAATATATAAACTAGAAAAAGCCATTGAAAATGAGAAGATAGATCTACAAGTGGCCATGGATCAAATAAAAAAACTCAAGGAGAGGCTCTCTCATTCCCTGAAGAGAAGAAAAGATTTAGCAGTGTAGATGAATGATAAAGTTACATAGAAGAAAGAATTGAATATTTATGTAAAGCAAGAAGTTCTCAAGAAGCAGATGCATCCATTGAAGACCTACTTGCAAAGAATCTCAATTTGCATGAAGAAGTCAGAAAACTAAAGAGAGAATAAGAAATTCATTCAATAAGAATATGTGAAGTCATAGAACAAAAGAACCAAGAAGAAAATGATAGAGAAATGGCACAAGAAGATAAAAATATTGATAAGTATAAGATTAGAGGAAAAAGAAAATTAAATCCATCATTTGTCACTTCAGCAAGGGTCTATGATAAATCAACTCAATAATGCAAATCAAGAAGTTATCAATTTAAGGACTGAAAATGAAAGACTGCAGAATGATATCAATATTGAAAAGAAAACCAATGAGAGTATGATGAATTCACAGGAAAGCATGCATCAGTTAACAGAGAAAACTCAATTTAGACATTATGGATAGAATGGATTAGGTTATACTAAACAAGGTGAATCCTCACAACAAGGAACTCAAAAGAACATGAAACCTACTTGTAATCATTGTGGTAAGTTAGGGCATACATTAAATAAGTGTTAGAGCAATGGGAAGTCAAAATTTAATGGTAAATTATACAGATCCAACAAATATGTACATAGGGCAAGTGAATGCACTGAGAAACCTAAGTTTGAAAGAAAATGTTTCAATTGTAACAAACAAGGTCACAAGTCTTCCGAGTGCTGAACTAAGAAATAGAACCCTGCTGAATAACTAGCTAAATAAATTTTTGGTTGGGATTACAACACATGGAGTAGATGTTGTCATTGTGGTGAATATGGACACATTGGTGCAAATTGTGCAAAGACTCATCTCAGAAAAAGGAATCCTACTAAGAGATGTTATGTGTGTAAACAACTCGTTCATCTAAATAAGAATTCTATGAACAAAGAAAAAGTGGATACTGGTTTTGAGAAAGGAAAAGAAATTTTTTCTAAAATCAGAACTCAGATGAGTCACCAATGGGTAAGGAAGACTCCTGAGAATCTAGACCAAAACAATGAAGGATTGAATGGCACCCAAAATAGTGAGTTGGGTGGATCCACCATCTCCAAATAAATATGCAAGGAGATAATTGGATTTGTGCATACAAGTCATCATACATTAGTTCCAGATATGATAGCAAGTCCAAATTATCATATTGATGCACTAGGACACACTATAGTTCTAACCGAGTTAAGATCTTAGTTACAACTGAGTGACTCTAGCTTAACCAAGTTAAGTCAGGTCATATGGTTTTCAAATATGAAAAGATTAGTTTTTGTCGAGCTTCCAAGAAAGTCTAGAGAAATATATGAGCTATGAAAACTACCATGTACGGAGCATTTAATGAAAATCTATGGTGAAATTTCTCATAAATGGTGAAATCAAACAGTTATTTTTTATAGTTTATAGAGAGATTAAGTGCTTACAGTGATTCCAGAGCGAATTTGTGTTTGAAAGTTTCAATTGTAGAAAAGTTTCATCAATCCTCTGAGCATTATGGCATCCTCATCTAGCAGCAAGGTTAAGAAGGGATTCGAGATATTGTTAAGGAATGTTGTCTGTGAACCGCCAAAGTTTAAGCTTCATCCAGTGATTAAAGAGGAGACAGATCTGATGTGAGCCCATTCCCAAATTCCTCTGAAGGTATTGTTGATTAACGACATCCAAGATTTCTATCATTGTACCATTCAATAGATAGGCACATTGGAATTGAATTAAGAATATAAGAAACTTTGTGTGGATAGGAATCTGAAGCCAGAACATAAGCACCTTGAAGTCAAGGGTTTGACTCATATCATGCATATGCCACAGAAATTTCAGATTAAGTGGATTCATTTTTTCTAAGCCATTTTCATGACATGCATATTTTGTTGGACCAACCAATGAAGATCACTAAGACAATGGTACACCATGTGATAGGGTACCCAATCCTTGACCAACCAAAAGATACAAAAACCCTACCCTAGGATGACCTAGCCAAGAAGACTCTTTCCGAGTGGGATGGAAGAGGCATGAGGTTGAATGGAGTCACAAGACATGGGATTGAAGTTTGGTATTCATGTGATTTCACACAAGATATACATTTGTAGCCAACCAAATTGTGTACCATGTGAGGCTATGGACTTGGCATATAAAGTGGTCAAGAATAATTTTTCATTCGACCTTTTCGAGTTGTAGCTCATCCAAGTAAGGAAAAACAAGGAGAGCATCTGGGCATCCAAGACCAATCCTTGTAAGTTTGGTTCACTTTTGATCTACATATTCTTTTATGTTGAGAAGTTTTTCCCTTCTAGAGGCACAGTTGTTTGCAAAAAGGACAGACCTATAGTCTATGAGATAAATGAATTCATAGCAGAATTAAGAGAATTTTGAGAGCATCATGGATGCATACTTTGAGAATTTTAGATAGAAGATGCATAATAGATATAGAATCCTCAAAAAATTGGTAGAAGACTATAAATATGTTATTTTCTTCCTAGTTGACTATGACAAAGTATACATTCAAGCAGTCAAGCCTAGGGTTGCATGGGTGAAACCTCTTGCATATAAGGTTAACATAGATGAGACCAGAGACATCATTGAGGATCTTGTGAATGAGCCTATTGATCCCAAAGCACCATATTTTGGTACTTATGAAGAATCAAAGAGAAGAATATCATTAGAGATTGAGATTCCAAAAATCTTGAAGAGAGGAAGAAAGAGAATTGAGAAGATTGGAAAGAAGTATGGCAAGTCTTGAGACTCTCCTCCTTATATCACTGAAAGAAAAGAAGATGACATAAAGATAGAAGAAGATGGACTTGAGAAGGAAGAGGAAGAGTTAGAAGTAGAGCCTCCCAAGATGAAGAGGCTATCCCCCAAGAAAGAACAAAAGATCTCTACCCTTGTCATCGCTACAAGAAGATCTAGAAGGAAACTGGTATTTCCTAAGGAAGATGAAGAAGAAGATATAGTCATATTCAAGAAGCACCCACCTATCTTCAAGCAGAAAATTGAAGAATTAAAAGGAGGTAGTGGTATGAGATCTTTCAAATCACTCAAGTATGCTACCAAAACCAAAGATGAGTAGAAAATGATTGAGGATGCATTAGTTGAGAAAATGACAAGATGGAAGTATGATCCATCTGAATTGAGAAGCCATATGACTAAAGACCTTCTCAAGAAAATCAAAATTCACTGGCACAATGAAGTTTAGATTGAAAAGGGAATCCACATGAAAACCTTGAAGCAATTCATGCCTACTATGACTAGTAAAGAGGAAAAAGATGCTATGACTAAGTATGAAAATAATCACACTCCAAGATTTAGGACTTTTCAAATCTTAAGCAAGAAAATAGAGGATGTTGTGCAGGATGCAACAAATAAATGGAAGATAGTCTTTAAAATAAATAAATAAGATAAGATAGAGGAACCAAGTACAGACCATCCTATACATGATAAAGATGAAGAGTTACCTGACATTCAAACCATTTCCCCAATCACCTATTCAGAGTCTATTATATCTAAGAAAGGAAAATACTACAGAATCTATATCAAGTCAATTAGGAACTAAGCATTAGGCTCTACTCACTACTGGGACAAGCTAAACTAAGTCACAGAAGGTCACTGTGAATGAATCTATAGTTGATACAGATTCTACAATTGGTGCAAATAATGTCAATGACCTATTCCAACTGAATACTGAGGAGAACACTAAGGATGGAAATGGTAACGATGATGATGGGAAAGCCAAAGAAATCATTTCTTCATCTCATCCCAAGGTCAAGGGTAAAGAAACAATCACTTATGAAATTGATCTTGAGGAAGAAATTTTTATTCCTAATTGGGATCTTTCTAACCTGATAGTCAAGAAAATGGATATACTTGGTGAGTTGTGGAAGAAAACAAAAAGATAGCAGAAGCTCCAAGCTAAGAAGAAAATGAATAGAGTACTAGAAAATATCAAAGGCATATTCCTTGATTCTCTAGAAATTGAAGTCAATGAGAATGAATCTATTATGGACCAACTTGTTGATATAGTTCACAAGTTCAACACAGATCTTAATGGTCAGGAGAAATTACTGTAGAAGGAAGAAAGGAAATTTGAGAGTAAGGTTCTAGAGAATGTTGTAGGTAAAATTGCAATAGATCAAGTGAAGCTAAACAATCTTATTATCTCTCTAGAAATAGCTATAAATAAATTTGTATCATTATTTGAAAAGTTGAGTGATACTTCCAACTTTACCATGGAAATCAAGACCAAGCTGACAAACATTGATACAAATTTGAAGGCAAGTGAAAACCAATTGGCACTTGATCCAATTTCAAGTTCATCACATTTCGTGAAGATCAAGTATCTGATAGATATGCAGGAAGAGTTATTAAAGGAAGAAGCAAGAACATGGGAATCCCTGACAGCTATGCAGAGCCAACTCCTTCCACACATGGATGTCATGCAAAAGCATATTGCTCATACAAATACACTCATCCATGATAACAATGTTTTAGTTGCAAAGCTTATGATGGAGTTGTCGGTAGAGATTTAGATTGAGTTGCACATCTTGAAGGTGTTGCAAGACAGTTGGGACAATACTTTGTCTAAAATTTTGAAGGTACATAGTGATTTCCTTTCCTATTTTGGTATAACCTTGTAGATATATTTTTGGCATTTGTGTCAAAAACAAGGGGGAAAGTTATTGTATACAAAGGGAAAGATAGAATGTATTTATTTGAGGAAATACATGTACAGAGGATATATATATATATATATATATATATATATATATATATATATATATATAGCAGAGTTACAAAAATAGTTTTGGAAAATAAAAAACAGAGTCAGTTGTAACCAAGTTGTAGAATAATAGTCAAAATCAAGAAAGTACCCAAGCACATGGCAATGGGGAGTTTTGACACAGTAGTTTGATCAATTTTTTTGGATATGATAAGATTTTTTGGCCATTAATGCCAAAGGGGGAGATTGTAGACCTTATGGAAAGACATGTTGTCAATTAGTGCCAAAACACTTAGTCCCTTATATGAATTCAGTGTTGACTGAGCCAGCAGCTTGAAGTGTAACTCGAGCAGTTGAAGTGCAACCTGAGCAGTTGTAGTGTCGACTGAGTAGATAGTGGCAAACAGTATCACCTGAGTCACCAATGTTACATGAGTTGCATACTAGCTCCGAGTGATCAATGTGACCCAGGGACCCAGTGTAGCCTGAGTGCTAGAGATTGCTAGTTCACTATGTCACCCGAGTATCAGCATATTGCTTGAGTGTCATTTTATCACCCGAGTGGATTACTGGACTCAAGTAACAATGTTGGGCCAACTTAGTTCTTATTGTTGGATATTAATTTATATCATGGAAGCCAACTTATGAAGGTAATTGATTTGGATAATATATATATGTACGATACTTTATTTATCCAAATGCAGTTGAGAAGAAGTGAGAATACATGTGAACATGAAGTGGTAGATTGATTAGAAGGCTACAGAAGTATAAAAGGAACAACAGAGACTTTTCTATCACATTCAGGTGATTAGTATTATTTTAAAGGATCTTATTCAGCAAATCAAAGTTGCATAGAATATCATCTACTGGTTCATCCTAACAGGTGCATCAGCAAAATCCTTTAACCAGGTGTTCTTAACAGTCCTTTTCAAACCTCCTTACAGAGTTACATGCTTAATTGTATTGTATAAATCCTTTCACAAGGTCGACCTAACATTCCTTATTGCTCCTAATAGGGAAGGCCATCAAAAGTGGTCAATTGTAAGCTTTAATAGGATAAATTTATACTACAGTACAAAATCTTGTGGGTACCATCCCCACCCCCATTTTACTTTCTAATTGGAAGGTTTCTGGGTAACAAAATATTGTGTCAAGTGTTGTGGATGTTTATTACTTTTACATTTTATGCATGCAATTAGATTAGACAATCAAATAAAGGATAAAAGAGAATAATTTTTATTGGTTCCTGATTCACCCCCCCCCTCTCAGTCACCTAGCCCCAATATATTTCCAACACATAGCCCAGTGGAGAGGAGCGCATCTTGATTATGTGAGTGATGATGAAGCAGTGGAACCAAATCCAAAGCCCGAGGAAGATCAAGATGATGAAATATTATTGAGAGTGTTGATTAGGGCACATTCAAAGCCTATTTTTGAAGTTATTTCTTATGATGGTAAGTTGGATACTAATCTTGTGTTGGATTGGATCTCTAATATAGAAAATTTCTTTGAGTTTGAAAGCACTCATGATAATAGGAAGGTGAAAATTGCAGTCACTAGGTTGAAAGGTCATGCCTCACTATGGTGAGAGCATTTACAAACTGATAGACAAAGAAGAGGAAAGGAAAAGATTAGAACCTGGTTGAAAATGGTGAACAAGGTGAAGAAGAAGTTAATTCTTGTTGATTACCAAGTTATCTTTTTGAGGAAGATGAAAAACCTTAGACAAAAGGAAAGGACTGTGAAAGAATACACTGAGGAATTATATAGATTAGACATTCGATCTAGACATGTGGATGATGAGGTTGAGAAAGTTGCAAGGTACCTGAATGGATTAAGATTGGGAATTCAAGATTAAATAATTTTTGTGAAATTATATAGTGTGGAAGAAGGATATCAATATGCCTTGAAAGATGAGGAGGTCTTGACAAAGAAGTATGAACAATGATAGAGAGGTCGAGGTTGTAGATTCCAGAGAGGCAGAGGTAGATCCTATGGTGAAGGTGGTGGATTTGATAATTATGCACAAGATAAGGGAAAATCTGAATTGAAAACTAAAGATAAAAGAAAGACCAAATAGAAAGGTGGTAGTTCTTACCGAGGAGGTACTAGTTCATACAGAGGAAGAGGTAGAGGTGGTTTTAGTTGTAATTGTTTCAGATGTGGCAAAGAAGGGCATAAATCTTTCAAGTGTAGACACTCTGATGGGAATGGACAAAGACATAGAAATGTTGTGGTAAAAGAGGATATAAAGGGTTCCCAAGTTGACCAAAGGGTGGAGAAAAACCAATGGTAAGGAGAGATTTATGTAATAACTGATTGGATGAAGAACCTGTTCTGAAGAGAAGTATTTCCAAGACCAGATGTAAGATGGCAAGAAAATGTTGTAAAGTGATTGTTGACAGTGGAATTTCTAAATTTTTTGCATCAAATGAGTTGATTCCAAAGTTGTAATTGCAGAGGTTGAGACACCCTAAACCCTATCATGTTTCACGGATCAAGGATGACCATAAGTTGTTGGTAAGTGAGCAATGTGTTGTTTAATTCAAGATTTTAAATTACTTTGATGAAGTTCTATGTGATATTATGCCTATGGATTGTTGTCATATTCTATTGAGTAGACCTTGGCAGTATGATAGACATGTTGTGTATGATGGTAGATTGAATCAATATACTCTTTGGGTGAATGGGAAAAATAAAACATTGTTACCTTTGATTGAGGTTCCAAATGAGATAAACAGTACTATTGTGAAAATTTGCATGGTTAATGGAAAGCAATTTGAGAAAGAAATGAAGGAGAACCAATTTAGTTTTTCTATAATCCTTGAGAAGCCGAGTTATGGTAATAATGGTCAAGTGACAGGGTATACTAATGGCCAAGTGACAGAAAATAGTAAATTTTGAGTAACAGAAGACAGTGGAGATCAAGTGCCAGCAGACATTAAAAACTTGCTGAATGAAATGCAAGGAGATTGTTGCAGAGGAAATTCTTGTTGTTTTACCACTGGTGAGAAGTATAAGTCATTGTATGGATCTAACTCCTAGAACTATTTTTCCGAATAAAGAACCATATAGATTGGAACCTACTAAGAATGAAGAACATAATAGACAAGTGCGGGAGTTGTTGCAGAAAATTTGGATCTGAGAAAGCTTGAGTCCATGTGTTGAACCTACTATATTGGCACCTAAGAAGAATGGAGAGTGGAGAATGTGTATTGATTCTAGAGCTATCAAAAAGATAACAGTGACGTATAGATTTCCTATGTTGAGGATGGATGACATAATGGATTGTTTGAGTGGAGCAAAGTATTTTACCAAGATTGATTTGAAGAATGGCTATTATCATATCAAAATTAGAGAAGGTGATGAATGGAAGCTGACTTTCAAGACAAAAGAAGGTTTATATGAGTGGTTGTTAATGCCTTTTGGTTTTACTAATGGACCTAATACTTTTATGAGGTTGATGAATGAAGTTCTTAAGATATTTTTTGGTAAGTTTGTGATTGTTTATTTGGATGAAATTCTAATATTTAGTATGACTAAGGAATAACACCTTGAGCATATTAGACAAGTGTTGCAAAGAATGAAGGAGGAGAAGCTAATAATTAATTTGAAGAAGTGTTCATTTATGCAAAAACAAATTATATATTGAGGACTTTTAATTTCAGCTGATATTTTGAAAATGGACCCTGAGAAGGTTAAAGCAATTCTGGAGTGGCCTACACCTGAGAATGTGGGTGAGGTAAGATCATTTTATGGTTTAGCTAGTTTCTACAGAAATTTCATTAAGAATTTTAGTTTTGTTTGTAATGTTGTAACTGAGACTAAGAGAGGAGATAAAAAAGTATTTTAAGTGGACACATGGAGCTGACAAGAGTTTTGAGACTTGAAACAAAGCTTGTTGAGTTACCTATGTTAGATTTGCCTAATTTTAATAAGGTATTTCAAGTTGAGTGTGATGAAAATGGTAGTGCAATAGAAGCTATGTTGAGTCAAGGAGGTAAACCTATTTCTTTATTTAGTGAGAAGTTGAATGATGCTAAAAGGAAGTATTCTGTGTATGATCAAGAGTTTAATGCTATTTTTCAAGATTTTAAAAAGTGGAGACATTATTTGATTCTTAAGAAGTTTGTGTTGTATATTTATCATAAAGCCTTATAGTATTTGGGAAGTCAACATAAGTTGAATCAGAGACCTATGAAGTGGGTTGAATATTTAAAGAGTTTCATATTTGTGATCAAGCATAAGAGTGGAGTTACTAACCGAGTTGCAGATGCACTGAGCAGAAGATGTTGTTTGTTGACCGAGATGAAGGTTGTAGTTCTAGTTTTAATAATATGAAGGAGTTATATGATACTGACCCTGATTTTTTTGAGGCATGGAGAGAGTGTAGAGCACCAAATCTATTAGGAGAACCGAGTAAGTTTGATTAGTATTTCATTCAAGAAGGTATGTTGTTCAAAGCAATTCAGTTATGTATACCAAGAACTTCCATGAGAATTAATTTGATTAAGGAAAAGCATTGTGGTGGATTGGGTGGACATTTTGGAATTGATAAGATATTGAGTTTTCTTAAGGAAAAGTATTATTGGCCACATATATATAAATATTTTCAGAATTTTGTAAGGAGTTGTGGAATTTTTCAAGTTGCAAAAGGACTAAGTTAGAATATTGGATTGTATACACCTATTTTTGTTCCTAAGAAACCCTAGAGTGACATCAACATGGATTTTTTTCTTGGATTACCTAAGATAGAAAGAGCGTACGATTTCATATTTGTTGTTATGGATAGATTTTCTAAGATGGCACATTTTATACCATGTAAGAAGACATTAGATGTTGTGCATGTTGCTAAGAGTTTCTTCAAAGAGGTTGTTAGATTGCATGGATTACCCAGAAGTATTATCTATGAGTGAGATAAAAGGTTTGTTGGTTATTTTTGGAGGGCTTTGTGGAAGAAAATGGATACTGAGTTGCGATTTAGTGCTACATTTCATCCACAGATAAATGGATAGACAAAGGTTGTGAATAGAAGCTTAGGGAATTTACTGAGATGTTTAGTTGGAGATAAGAAGAGTAATTGGGATATGATATTTGCACAAGATGAGTTTGCATATAATAATTCTATGAATAGGAGTATAGGAAAAACACCTTACAAGATTGTTACTGGAATGCAGCCTAGAGGAGTATCAGATTTGAAGGATATTGTTGGTGAAGAAAAGAGAAGTGTTGAAGGGGAAGTATTTTCTGATTTTACGAAGTCTTTACAGGAGGAAGTAAAGTTGAATTTGGAACAAAGCAATCAGAAATATAAGGAAAAATGTTGACAAGTATAGGAGACATCATGTTTTTGAAGTTGGTGATGAGGTGATGGTTCATTTGAAGAAGGGCATATTTCTTGTTGGAATATACAGTAAGCTGAAAATGAAGAAGTTTGGTCCTTGGAGAATTCTGAGGAAGTTTGGCAATGGTAATGCTTATGAAGTTGAGTTACCCGATGACATGGATATCTCTCCTATATTCAATACTGCTTATTTGCATAAGTATTATGAGTTAGATGATGAAGTTATTATACCTCATGATTATCCTAAGAAGCAGGTTGAAGAGGTTGAACAACTATTGGATCAGAGGATTGGTAAAAGAACAAGAGGAAAATATTACTATGAATATTTGTGAAGTTGAAGAATAGACCAGTTAAAGATGCTGCATGGATTTCCCAATATGAGTTGGATTCAGCTCAGGTTGTGACATCTCAATGATTCAGGGGAATCATTTCTTTCAACCCTAGTTGTCTGATGTAGGAGCATCCTGGGTTGCCTTGCTATCCTACTCATCTTTGTTCATTCTTCCAGTATGTGTCAAGTTGCAATATTGTCAAGCATTCCTATTTATGTCGAGCTGTCTAGTGTTGGTTGAGTTGTATGTTTTGAGCTGTACAGTGTTTTCCAAGTGTTCCTTTCTATTAGTAGTGAAATTTTTTTCCCTTTTGAATATTAACAAATAAATGACTCTTTTAACCCAAAAGCAGAAGGAAAAATGCACTAACAATTGAGTGAGTTACTCACAACCACACTCTTTGCTTCAAAGGAGTAGCTACCTTATACAAAGATTAATCTATAATAACCTTTTATTCAAAAATAATTTACTTCAAGATACAATTTTGACTAGAAAGTATGAAAGGCTTCAATTCACATTCATCATAGATAAACGGCTAACTATTTTGAGATTTAAAGAGATTCAAGATATCTGAGCCAACTGAATCAAATCTTAAATGGAAAATTTAATTAAGAATGGTCGATTTAGAAGGATTTCAAATCTTGAAAAATATTACTGACTAAATTCTAAGATATACTTGCATATTAAAGTAATATACTCAGTCAATTCCGACTAAAATTAAAATCATACACTCCAAGAGACCAACTGATCAATGAAAATACTAGGATCTGCTTATATAATGAACTGATAATATATTCATATATCCAAAATTCATAGTATTAACCACCACAAAGATAACTTAAACAAAACAGATAGTGTTGTCAAAGTTTTTCTTTTAGAGAACTGACCCTCACTTGGTAGTCAAAAATAGCATATATAGCCACGCAAGGCTATTTCAGTTTTAAATAACTAACTGCCCTAAAGATAGCAAAAACCTTCAGAAATAGACAAAACATAACAACTATTTAGAAAAATAATTGGTCGATAGGCCAATTCCAACTCCATTATCAGTGTTGGTGGTGCCTTTTTCTATTTTCCATTCCTTAAATGTAGCTGAGAAGTTCTTCATCGGTTCTTGATTCGGTTTAGCAACCGCTCCAAATCTCTGCGCCCAAATATTCCTGAAGTTTTATATCTGCTGGGATTTGTCTTTGAAGATCTTCATCTATTCATAACTGTAGACAAGTGCTGACTCTACATGAGCTACAATTGAATGATCTTTCATCCCAATTTCCTTAGTAGCTTTCATATTTTCTACCTTTTGATTGTGACAAGAAACTATTTTGGCCATTTCATAGCCAGTATCATTCTCCAATCAAATTATTTTTCCCGTGCATTCATTTTGTGCATGCATGATTTACCTCACACTGATCTGGGCTTCAATTATCTAGGCAGATTCTTCGATGGCTTTCTCATATAGTGCACCTTTCCATTCCATGTTCACTTTAACAACAAACAATGAATTCTCATTGACCTCTGGTACTGGTTTTTTAGAGAGGAACTTGTTTATACCATAAGTATAAACATATTCCATGTTATGCACTTCAATCTCCAATTGACCCTTTTCATTTTTCCATAGTTCAACATTTTCTCTATCACTTTTAACAATTTTTTAGAACTTTCCATCAGGATATTAAAATCACAAGTGAACTTGGTAATTTCTTAGGTTACCTTATCAATCCAGAGGAAGAAATCCTTTGATATGGACCTAGCTTAGTGAACTTGATCAAGGAATTTTTGATTATCCAGAGACTTGACATCTAGGTCAAATGAAACTATTGACAATGGTTGAGGTACAAGATTTTGAGGTTGTTGAATATATCTGGCCATTTCACAAAGGGTTTGCTTCAATTTCATCTTCCCTTTGGCATCCTTTTGTAAATGATGGTTGATTTTTTTATTCGCTGAGTTTAAGATCTTCAGGTTGGTGGCCCTAGTAGACATTACCAAATCTATCTTTTCCACATTGAATTCCTATTTTGTGACCTCATCACTAGCTTTATCATAGTTTGGTTTAAAGATTTCTGCAATGTAGTGACCTATTTTAGCATCTACATCAACCATTGCTTCCACTTTTGATTTATTTGCTCGTGGAGTCTTTCCAAGATATTTTCTGACTATGTCTCCAATAGGGGCCGAGATACGAACAATGTTTCTCTTCTTGCTGATTGCTAACTCCAGCTAGTTTGGGGTCTTTGGTGTAGAATAATTTGTAGGAGTGCTTAATACTGATAGGTCTTGTTGACCTTCTTCTTTTGATTGATTCTTTGAAGGACTGATTGGGTTTTTTCCCATTTTAGATTTCTTCTGAGGTTGTGAATCACCTCCCTCTATCTCTAGGTCTATTATGATGTAGGGGACTTTATCTGTCTTTTCTTTCCTTTTGCACCTATCTCTTGTGATCCTTGCAGATTTCACAAGGATTGGATTTTTCTCTTCAAGTTGGGCTTTTACTCCAGATTTAGGTTCACCTCCAGGAAGAAATTTCTCAGTTTCATTAGTAAGGATAGGGGAAGGTGTGAGTTTTGAAATTCTAGGATTTTTTCTGGTTACTGAACGGCCAGAAGCCTCTTGCTTCTTCTTTTTTCTCATTTCTTTCAACCATTTATCTATCCATTTGAACACTTCTTGAGAAAGAGCATTCACATCCTCCACTTCTTCTCTTCCCCATTCTACTTTTCTGGCCACTGTGTCATTATTTTGTTCCATATATTCAGATTCTGTCTCATCTTCCTCATCATCAATATCAAATCCTTTAATCTTAAAAGGTATCCACAAGGTAACAATCTGGTTCAATGTAAACCTGGAATGTAGTCTCTTTGCAACTTCAAACTCATCTATACAATCCACCCAAAATACTTCCGATTCTTGTTGATGTAGAAAAGAAGCATCCACTTTGAAATGATTTTCCATGAATTTATTGCTATCAAATTAGCTTCTCCTTTGATAAGAAGGAAGATTAATTTCCTTTAGTTCTTCATCTGGGGCAGACATAGCATGTGTTAATCTGAAACGGTAATGCCCTAGATCAATAGGAAAGAAAGAACCCACTCCTCTCTTAAGTTTGAACTTCACTCCTACTTGGAGTATTTGCCTGCATATTTCTAACAAAATATATTTATCCAAGAAGTATCATGGGAGCTTCATGGGTTCACTACTGAAACCTCCTACCCTTAAGTAACCAAAATTGGGGAATTGAACAAAGAAGTTGTTGTAGATTTTGATAAATTCCATGGCTTCTTTGGAGATTCTATTATTTACCCTCCCTCTTAGCTCAAAAAAAAGCTTGGCTAATGGTGCAAGAGCACCCTAAATGAAATAAGTGTTCCTTTGGAACTTAGGTTTTCCTTCAAGGTCCTAAGTGGCCTCTAGTCATGTTAGAATCATAGGTTACTCATTGGACTCCTTTGTAAGACCATAGTTCCAAGTTTGGCATTTTATAAGCCCTTAGTCAACTATTGGTCAATGATTGTCCAAAACCTAATTTATAGGTTATTTCTATTTTATTCATGTTTGGATCCACTAGGGATCACAAAAATAAGGTTGGGACCAATTTTGGTTACCTAATTTGCAAAATTGTAAAATATTGCAAAATTTCTTAAAAGTTGTCAAGCAACTTTTGAGCAACTTTGTGTCAAAATTTGTAAAAAAACTCCCAAATGGCTAGTTAGTTCAAATATGTTATGTAACCATTGGGAGTGCCTACAAAATCCCACAAAGGCAGGTGGTAGGAAAATATGATGTAAATTTTTGGCATAAATCAATAAAAACTACCATTTTCCTGCATTCTCAGGCAATATTCAATTTGTACAGACAAGTACAGATTCATCTAAAGGAAAGGCTGACTGAATAAGGTATCCCCACGTGTTATCCTCCTTCTACATTTTTTTTCATGGTCTAATACCCTATCCATCAAAATTTATCTAATTTTCATTCTTCCTACCCTGGATTTTAGGCCTTAAATCAGGGTTCCACAAAGAATTGAGTGTATTTCTCATTTCCATCTTTGGAATTAATGATCCTTGGTGGAAAGAATGTTTTAGTTATTTTATTTAAGACTTTTCAGGATAGGTTTTTCAAAGTGAAGGGAGATGGGCTTGCCATGATGCCCTAGGTGTATATGACCATGTATGCACCATTCACTGGATCAGTACAGTCAACATAAATCTCATTTAGGGATTCATCAAAAGCCCTAAATCAGTGTGGGATATCCTTTTACATTCTCTCATATGACCCAAGTATTGGTTTGGGTATTGGGTGTAAGGAAGGAATACTTTTAGTGCAAGTGTTGTCCAAATTAGGCCTAATTGTAAAGGTACCATTGTGTGTTTTCCTATCTTTCCTTCTCCTTCATGTTTTGGTGCTTAATTATAAGGTCTTAGGAAATAATGGGTGTTTGAATCCCTAATCCATTCTAGGGGTTATGTGGAAGAATCTTGTTAAAGAGAAAAACTCCTTCGGGAAAAGGCTACAAGCCTAGTATTGGATTTGTGAAGCAACTATGTCTCAAAGATTGCAAAGGATGGATAGAACCATTGGATTTTGTTTCTAGG
Organism: Thuja plicata; assembly: GCA_018584345.1. Classification (NCBI taxonomy): domain Eukaryota; kingdom Viridiplantae; phylum Streptophyta; class Pinopsida; order Cupressales; family Cupressaceae; genus Thuja; species Thuja plicata. Next base: position 1,541,055 of record MU226853.1, on the reverse strand, counting down.
GACCTAAATAGACCATATCTCTGAGTATAGGTCACCCCTAGTCCAAATATTCACTTCATGGGTTATTGTTGATCATTTGGGTTAGAGTGCTTAATAGCCAACCTTGGTAGTTGGTGTTTTAGGCTTGGTGAGACCTAGTGAATAGGTTTCCCTTGGGGTATTGGGTTGTGATAGCCTTGGAGCAAGTCATTTTCCACACTTTTGATAGGTGTGAAGAACTTTTCCTCTTTGAGTTGGGTATTCAAGGGTAAATTGTCCTATTTTGAGTCTTTTGGAGGCTTCCTATTGCCCACTCTACATCAAGTTGTATCAAAGCTATGTATGCTCTTGAGGATGAATAAATACCTTTAAGGGTTACAAACACTAAACTAGCAAAGATGGTGAGAGAATAGAGGATAGAAAATGCAGCCTTGACAAGAAGGCTTCAAGAGTTAGAAAATGAGGTGGAGAGGGGAAAAGAAGACACTTCTGGTGGTGAAGAAGGGAGTGAAGAGGAAGATGACACCCTTGATCAAGATGTGAACATTCATGTAGACCAGAGACCCCTCCTAGATGCCTTAAAGTATATGGGGAGAAGAACCATGGAGGAAAAGTTGGATTTACCAACTTTCAATGAGAAAATGAATGTAGATTTGGCCTTGGATTTTATAGAGGCCTTAACAAGATTCTTTGAGTGTGAGGAAATCCCTGAGAAGTAGAGAGTAAATATGGAAAGATCAAAGTTGAAGGGAGTAGCCCTAACTTGGTGGAACTTCATCCACACAAAGAGGGTGAAGAATGGGATAAGTATGATTGTTTCATGGAACAAGATGGTGGCATTGATCAAGGATACATATGTGCCTCAAGACTATGTGGTGAAAATCCATAGAAGGAAGAAAAAATTAAAACAAAAAGACATGGATGTAGGCTCATACATTGAAGAGTTCCTAAAAATATGCATGAAGACTAATGTAGCAAAGGATGAAGAATATAAGATAGCAAGGTATATGAATGGTCTTAAAGTATCTATTCAAGAGGAACTTAGCCTATAATGCCCTACCTTAGTAAAAAAGTTCTATCAAATGTCACTCAAGGTAGAGGAGAAGTGGAAAAGATAGCAAGAGTTTGGCAAGGGAAAGATAAATGATAGTGGAAATAACTTTAGAGGGAGAGGCACCTTTTGGAATAGAGGACAATATAGTGGCAGCAGCAGTAAGACCCCTCACCAAAAGGAAGGAGATAGAGAACAAGGTGATTCAAAATTTAGAGGAAACTATCGAGGAAGAAGACCCTTCAATAGAGGGAGAACACATAAAGGAAGAGGAAATGGACCCCTAAGGTGTTACTACTACAACCAATTGGGACACCATGCAGGGAGATGCCCTGAGAAGAGGAACAACAACAACCAAGGAGAAAGGAGAAAACAACTCATTCAAGAGGAAAAGGAAGAAGATAATGCAAATGCAAGGGACTTAGAACCAGAGGAAGGACCATGTTTAATGATGAGACAAGTCTTCCTTCAAGAGCCACAAAACCAAGAACCTCCTCAAAGGAAGAATATCTTTAGAACAAAGATCAAATGCCATGGAAAGGTATGTAATTTTCTTATAGATTCTAGTTCAACTAAAAATTTGGTATCTTTTGAAATGGTTCAAAAATTAAACCTTCCTAAGAAGTCACACCCTTTCCCCTATCATGTCTCTTGGCTAACAAAAGGCCAACAAACCTTAGTGACTGAACAAGCTTGGATAGAGTTCTCTATAGCAGACTTTAAGGACAAAGTACTTTGTGATGTTGTTGAAATGGATGCCTCCCACATCCTTCTAGATAGACCTTGGAAATATGATGTAGATGCCACACATCATTGCAGGAAGAACACCTACTCTATCACCAAGGATGGAAAAACCTTCACCATGAAGCCCTTGCCTGATACTAAAGTAGACAAAGAGCCTACTATCATCACCATGGGTGAAAAGAAAATGTTGAAAGTGTTGAAGGAACCTAAAAATGAAGCCTTTGTCTTAATATCCAAGCCTGAGGATAGCATAAGGTCTAAGGATAAAGATACTATACCAGATGAAGTCAAGAAATTGCTAACAAAATACAGTGATGTCACTGCTAGTGACATGCCCACAAGCCTCCCTCCCTTAAGATATATCAGTCACCAAATAGACCTAATACCTGGTTCATCCTTACCTAACAAGGTCCCATACAAGATGACACTTGTTCAACATGCAAAGATTACAAGGCAAGTTAGTGAATTGATGGAGAAGGGATTGATTCAGAAAAGTCTCAGTCCATGTGTTGTCCCATCATTCTTAGCCCATAAAAAGGATGGAAAGTGGAGGTTATGTATTGACAGCAGGGCCTTAAGAAAAATCACTATAATATATAGGTTTCCCATTCCAAGAATGGAAGATTTTATTGATCAATTAGGCACTACTTGTTATTTTACAAAAAATGATTTAAAATCTGGCTATCACCAAATCAAGATAAAGCCAGGTGATGAATGTAAGACAACATTTAAAACAAATGAAGGTTTTTTTGAGTGGCTTGTTAGGCCATTTTGTTTGAGCAATGCTCCTAGTACATTCATGAGGCTCATGAATGAGGTCTACATTGATTTTATTGGCAAGTTTGTAGTCATATATTTGGATGACATTCTGATTTACAGTCATAGCAAAGAAGAACATCTTGATCATGTTGAGCAGGTTTTGAGGAGACTCCATCAGCACAAGTTAGTGATTAACTTGGAAAAGTGTATGTTCATGAAGAAGGAACTTGTCTTCCTATGTTTTTTCATCTCACAAGGCACCCTAAAAATAGATCGAGAAAAGGTTGAAGCAATTGTCAACTGGCCTCCACCAAAGAACCAAGGTGATCTTAGAAGATTTCATGGAAACTTTTTAAAGAAAGTTTTTAAAAAAATTTAGTCATGTATGTGCTCCTATGTTGGACACTATAAAGGGTGGAAAAAAGACCTATTTTGAATGGACTAAAGACACTACAGATGCATTCCAATATCTCAAGGATAGAGTGGCCCCATACCCAATCCTATTGCTCCCTGAATTCAATAAGGTATTTACTGTTGAAACAGATGAAAGAAACTTGGCAATAGGTGCAGTCTTGAGCCAAAAAGGTAAGGCTATAACATTTTTCTCAGAAAAATTAAATGATGCAAAGAAGAGGTATTCTACATATGATTTAGAACTCTATGCAATGGTACAAGCCTTGAAAAAATGGAGACACTACTTGCTCCCTAAATAATTTATTGTCTATATTGATAACCATGCACTAAGTTTCTTAAACAGTTAGGAAAAACTTCGAGTCAAACACTTCAAATGGATTGAGCAGTTGCAGGCTTATACATTCAATATAAAGCACAAAAAGGGGATATCAAACAAAGTGGCCGATGCCCTAAGTAGAAGAGTTGGATTGGTGGAAGTGTTAGAATAGTCCCAAAGGATAATTGAGAGGGGGGGGTGAATAAGTTATAAATAACTTTAATTATTTTTCTTCTTTAACTTCAGAATACAACAGAGTAAATGCTCAATCAGATAACACAGTACACAACATACAATTTGATTATGTGGAAACCAAATGGTAAAAACCCTGGTGGGAATTAGCACCCATAATAAACTATACTTGTTTATAGTAATCCCTGTTAGAAGATATTTCAACCTTGTTAGGAGTTGTACTTTACAATGCAATAAGTATAGTGACCTGGTTAAGGGTCAGACCTTGTTAGGAGTCTTTTACAAATAACCCTATTAGGGGTGGTGGACTCACTATCCAAAAGCTGACTGCTTGATGGTGAAGGCTAAAACCTTCTATATAATAGATATGCACTATATCTGATGATGAACTGTAGAGTAGACCTACTCTCTTGATTAGTTCCAGTGTATTAAAATCTTTCACTTCTTCACATAGACTCTTGATGAATGAACCAACTCTGATAATATGCTCTGTACATCTTTCTTCTCTTTTTGTATCATTCACACTTAGCATGTCACATTTGACTTGCTATAAGTAGCTTCCTCAAAGTATGAGATCATGGAACCTATGAGACAACTCTTCATAACATCCTTGTCAACTCTACTAAGCATGCAAGAATTATTACAATCGTGCAAGTATAAACTGAATAGACGCGATGCTTCACTAGGTCGGCCTCACCAAATTAACTCTAACTTTGCAATCTTCTTGAAACACATTTGGCACCTTTAGATGAATATCATCAACTCAAGAAACATGTTACATACGTTGGCTCTGAATAGATACTCTTCAAGAACTATAACTGCCAATAAAAGAATTACACAACTTGACTAAAATGTCATATCTAGATCTGCATGTATGAACATAACATAATAAGCATGTCAACAACATGTATCTAACTATGCAAGTCTTCATGTCATCATTTTGATAAGTACATATAGAATTACTATTTTGTATTATATGTTGTCATCAATGACAAACATACAATCAATCAACTGCTCAGAATCAAATCTCCAACAATCTCCCCCTTTGAAATTGATGCCAACATATGATATCAAAAACATCCTCTATTCATGGTGTCCTCTTTCTTTTACAATCTTCTCAATATCCTCATCAAAGATTTCTCTAAACTACTATAGTTCCTCTGACTCTATTTTTTTTCCATGTATATACTCCCCCAGAGTATATGCTCCCCCTTAGTATATACTCCCCCTTACTATATACTCCCCCTTTGACATCAATGGAAAAGGGTGCCATAAGTCTTTAGACACAGGTACTACTCCAGAAGTAGAGTAGGCAACCATTCATCAGTCACTTGATGACTGATGTATCTTGCTGCTTCTTCTAAATAGACTTAGGAGAGGGAATTACTCCCAGCTTTTCCCTGAGATACTCAAAAGTATCCTTTGATAAGGGTTTTGTGAAAATATCTGCCAACTATTCTTTGGTGTTCACATAGTCCAATTTTACTTCTTTGTCTGCAACCTTTTCTCTTAAGAAATGGTACTTGATCTCTATGTGTTTTGTCTTTGTGTGCATCATAGGGTTCTTAGACATGTTGATAGTGCTAGTATTATCAAAATGAATAACAATAAGATAATCAACCTGAATGCCAAAGTCTTTAACCATCTACTTGATCCAAACCATGGTTGAATAATTTAGTGCTGGTGCAACATATTCAGCTTCTCCTATTCACTGAGAAATATAGTTTTTCTTCTTGCTTATCCAAGAAACCAACCTGTCTCCAAGAAATACTTCTCCTCCTGAATTTATTTTCCCATCATCAATACATCCTAACCAATCTGCATCTGTATACACATGAAGTTTTACATTCTCTAATTTAGGATACCATAAACTATAGTCTATAGTTCCTTTTAGATATCTGAATATCCTCTTGATTTCCATTAGGTGATTCTACTTGGGTTCAACTGCAAATCTTCCAGCAATGCCAACTGCATTAGATATGTTAGGTCTAGATTGAGTTAAATAAATGAGTTTACCAATCATATATTTATACACTGTCTTATCAACTGCTGTGGAATCATCATCTTTTGAAAGCTTGGTTCCTGTTATCATGGGAGTGCATACTGTCTTACAGTCTTCCATCTGGAAGTTCTTCAATATTTCCTTCACATATTTTGACTGATTAATGAATATACCTTTATCTGTTTGTTTTACATTCAGTCCCAAAAAGTTTTTTATAGGACCAATAATACTCATTTCGAATTCATTCTGCATTTCTTTTGCAAATGTTGTACTGAGCTTGTCATTACCACCAAATATAATGTCATCAACAAATATGGCAACTAATAGTAATCCATCAGGTGTCTCCCTTGTGAATAGGTTATAATCTACTACTCCTTTCTTGAATCCAATCTTGGTAAGATAACCATCAAGTCTCTCATACCAAGCTCTTGGGGCCTGTTTAAGACCATAGAATGCTTTCTTCAATTTGCATACCATGTCTGGTTCATCTGAAATATTAAATCCTTCAGGTTGTTCTATGTAGACTTCCTCATTCAAGTCACCATTTAGAAAAGCTGATTTTACATCCATTTGATAAACTTTAAGTCTTTGAATGTTGCATATGCCAAAAAAAAATTAGTGGCTTCCAGTCTTCTCACAGGGGAAAATGTATTAGTGTAGTCTATTCCTTCTCTCTACACATATCCTTTACATACCAATCTTGCTTTGTTTCTTACTACTGTACCATCTTCATTCATCTTGTTTTTGAATACCCACTTTGTTCCAATCACTTTTTTGTCACTGGGTCTAGGGACCAATTCCCATATATCATTTTTAATTATCTGATCTAATTCTTCTTTCATTGCATTCTTCCAATCAGAATCATTACAAGCATCTTCAACACTTAAAGGTTCAATCTGTGAAAGTAAACATACCTCTTCATCCATTGCTAGACCTTTTGCTTTTGATCTGGTCAAAACACTATTGCTCTGATCTCCAATGATTTCATCTTTAGAGTGGTATCTAGATGTAAATTTTGGAACCTTAGGTGTGTCTTCTTCTTCATTAATCTATGATTCTTCTCTGCTTGATTCAGGGTCATTGCACGAGACATCAATGCAATCAAACATTTCTTCAATAACAATATCTTTGTTGCTAGGTCTGGGTTCATCTTCAATCATAGGTGCATATTCATAGTACCTCTCTTGAACCATAAACTTTCCATCAATCTTAACATGCATTCTTTCAATTATCTTCTTTAATCTCAAATTGAAACATCTATATGCTTTGATTTTAGTAGAATAACCAAGGAAAATACCTTCACCACTTCTGGCATCAAACTTACAACACAATTATCTCTCTTGATGTACCACTTGCTGCCAAAGATTCTAAAATACTTTGCTATAGGTACATTGCCAAACCAAAGTTCATAGGGTGTCTTATCTGCACCTGGCCTCAATTGAGTTCTGTTGATAGTATATACTGCTATGTTCACTACATCTCTCCAATAGGTGTGTGCAACATTTACTTCAATCATCATAGTGCATGTTGTATCAAGTATGATCCTGTTCCTCCTTTCAGCAATGCCATTCTGCTAAGGATTTCTAGGTGCACTCAACTATCTTTTAATTCCATGTTCTTCACAATAGTCATAAAACTGATCAGAGGTGAACTCTCCTCCTCTATCTAATCTTAAACATTTTAGTTTTAGTCTAGATTCATTCTCAACTTTAGCTTTGAATATTTTAAACTTCTCAAAGGCTTCAAACTTCTCCTTTAAGAATGAAACCCGCATCATCCTAGAATAATCATCAACAAACAAAATGAAATACCTTTCTCCGTAATAAGATCTTGTTTGGGTAGGACCACACAAATCTGTATGCACTAGGTCTAATTTGTTCTTAGCTGAGTTCTGCTTGCTTCTAAAGGAACTCCTTACATGCTTACCCATAACACATTCCCTGCATATTGTGTCAACTGGTCTTGCAATACTTGGTAGGTCTCTAACTACCTTGACATTACTTATCTTTACTATGTTATCAAAATTGATATGACATAGTCTCTTGTGCCATAACCAACTATCATCTACTTTTGCAACAAAACAACTAACATCTAAATTGAGCTGAAAAACATTACCTTTTGTTTTAGAGCCTGATGTAATCATGTCTCCATCCTTGTTGTTAATGATGCACTTTTTCTCTTTGAACTCCAGATGATAACCTTTGTCAAGTAGTTGTCTGACACTCAACAAGTTATGATGTAATCCATCAACATATAGAATATCATTTGTCTTGTTCTTTCCATCCAAAGTGATAGAACCTCTGCCTATGATAGGTTTAGGAGTGTTATCTCCAAATCTAACCATACCACCTTTTTATTTTTCTAAATGAAAAAATTTATCTTTGTCACCTGTCATATGATGGGAGCATCCACTATCAATGATCCAATCAGTTCTGATGTCTGCTTTGGAAATTAAGGCTAACTCTTGTTCTTCTTTTTCATCTACAATGTCCATTTCCTCAAGCAACCTTTCCATGTCTCTAAGGGAAACAAATCCAATTTCATCTTCTCCTAAATCTTCATCAGTTACACCTTCTTTAGCATGATAACATTCCTTCTTATATTTGGGTTTGTAATCAGATCTAAACTTCTTGACTCTTGTGGGACACTTAGATGCAA
>MU226853.1:1518207-1532340 GCA_018584345.1 Thuja plicata | reverse complement strand
TCAGATAAGGCGCTGATTAGGGCTTCTTTGGAAATTGCATTATTGGTAAATGTTTCCTTTTGTCTATTAGTAGCATCATCCTTTGCAAGGTCTTTCAGAGATGGAATTACAAATTCTTGTGTGGAAAATTTCAAAGATCTCAAAGCCAACACACTGTAGATGTGTTATCATTTTTTTTTTCCAATCCAGATAATTTTCTCCATCAAACTTAGGGATTTCTTTTCTGAAGTAAGACATCTAATCTACCTTAAGATGTTAGGATTCTTCTCCAAGGCACTTGGCTCTGATACCAATTGTTAGAATAGTCCCAAAGGATAACTGAGAGGGGGGGTGATTCTGTTATCAATAACTTTAATTCTTTTTCTTCTTTAACTTCAGAATACAACAAAGTAAATGCTCAATCAGATAACATAGTACACAACACACAATTTGATTATGGGGAAACCAAATGGTAAAAACCTCGGTGGGAATTAGCACCCACAATGAACTATACTTATTTATAGTAATCCCTGTTAGAAGATATTTGAATCCTGTTAGGAGTTGTACTTTATAATGCAATAAGTATAGTGACCTGGTTAAGGGTCAGACCCTGTTAGGAGTCTTTTATAAATAACCTTGTTAGGGGTGGTGGACTCACTGTCCAAAAGCTCACTGCTTGATGGTGAAGGCCTACAACCTTCTATATAAAAAATATGCACTATATCTGATGATGAAATGTAGAGTAGACCTACTATCTTGATTAGTTCCATTGTATTAAAATCTTTCACTTCTTCTTCACATAGACTCTTGATGAATGAACCAACTCTGATAATCTTCTCTGTACATCTTTCTTCTCTTTTCATATCATTCACACTTAGCATGTCACATTTGACTTGCTATAAGTATCTTCCTCAAAGTATGAGATCATGGGACCTATGATACAACTCTTCATAACATCCCTGTTAGCTCTACTAAGCACGCAAGCATTATTACAACCGCGCAAGTATAAACTAAATAGACGCAACGCTTCACTTAGTCAGCCTCACCAAATTAACTCTAACTTTGCAATCTTCTTGAAAAAAATTTGGCACCTTTAGATGAATATCATCAACTCATAATTAATCATGAATATAAAGACGTGTATCCTAAAAATAGGTGTAACTCAAGAAACATGTTACATACATTGGCTCTGAACAGATACTCTTCAAGAACTGTAATTGCCAATAATAGAATTACACAACTTGACTAAAACATCATATCTAGATTTGCGTGTATGAACATAACATAATAAGATTGTCAACAACATGTATCTAACCATGCAAGTATTCATGTCATCATTTTGATAAGTACATACAGAATTACTAATTTTTATTATATGTTGTCATCAATGACAAACATACAATCAATCAACTGCTCAGAATCAAATCTCCAACAGGAAGAAGTACAACTTCAAAGTGTAGGGATTGACTCCCTCAAACATCTATATGCAGATGATTTAGAATTTGGAGAAATTTTTGAGGTATGCACTAAGATGATAGGAAAATATCATACTAATTTTTATAATTTTGTTATTCAGAATGGACTCTTGTTTAAAGGATCTCAATTATGCACACCTAGATATTCCATGAGAACAAATATTATAAAGGAAAAACATTGTGGTGGCTTAGGAGGTCATTTTGGGATAGATAAAACCACAGATAGTAAAAAGGAGTTATTTTTGGCCAAGAATGGGGAATGAAGTCAAGAAGTTTGTAGAATCTTGTACTATTTGTCAACAAGCCAAAGGCGTATCCACTAACCAAGAACTGTACCAACCTCTACCAATTCCCTCTAGGCCATGGGAATCAATTTCAATGGAATTTGTAATGGGTTTACCATGAACAAAATAGGGCTATGATAGTGTTTTTTTCATAGTGGACAGATTTAGCAAAATGGTGCATTTTGTTCCTTACAAGAGCACAAATGATGCTTCACATATAGCACACCTATTCTTTAAGGAAGTGGTTAGAATCCATGGTCTACCACAAATAATAGTCTCTAATAGAGATGTAAAGTTTCAAGGTCACTTTTGGAGGACACTCTTAAAGAAATTGGGCACCAATCTGACTTATAGTCCAACATACCACCCACAAACAGATGGGCAAACAAAGGTGTTAAACAGATCTCTTGGAAATATCTTAAGATGCCTTACAAAATAGTACACCCAAAGTTGGGACATGATCTTACCTCAAGCAGAGTTTGCATTTAATGATTCAATGAACAGGGCTACTCGAAAGACAACTTTCTAAACTATGTATGGACTTCATCCAAAAGGTCCATTAGACTTGGTGGAGTTACCCTCTAATTTTAGAGTTAGTGCACAAGGAGAAGAATTGGCCAAACTGATCTCTATAGTGTAGACATAAGTGGAAGAGACACTACAACAATCCACCATGAAATATAAATCATAGGTAGATAAGAAAAGGAGAGAGATTCATTTCAACATTGGAGATAAGGTATGGGAATACCTAAGGAAGGAGAGACTCCCTAAAGGAAAATACTCAAAGCTACACATGAATAAAGTTGGACCATGCACCATTCTCAACAAGATGGGCCAAAATGCATATGAAATTTCTTTACCTCCTACTTTACTGATTTCTCCTATTCTTAATGTTGCAGACCTCACCCCTTACAAGTGTGTTGCAGATGTTACTAATGTGTAGGGTCCACATAATGAAGATGATGGAGACTATGTGAAAGATCTCCCACAAAGAAAACCAATGGATTTAGAAAAAAATTTCGAATCCAAAGTGCTGAAGAAAAAAAGGAAGAATAAGTACATGCAATATTTAGTGAAATGGAAAGGACTCCCTATAATAGATGCTACCTGGATGACAGAGGAACAAATCAAACAATATGGAACCACTGTTGACTAGTTAACCTCAAGTGGGAAATTGAATTCAAATCTCATGGGGAGTATGGTACAGGATCACCCTAAATGAAATAAGTGTTCCTTTGGAACTTAGGGTTTCCTTCAAGGTCCTAAGTGGCCTCTAGTCATGTTAGAATCATAGGTTACTCATTGGACTCCTTTGTAAGACAATAGTTCCAAGTTTGGCATTTTATAAGCCCTTGGTCAAATATTGGTCAATAATTGTCCAAAACCTAATTTATAGGTTATTTATATGTTTTTCATGTTTGAATCCACTAGGGATCACAAAAATAAGGTTGGGACCAAGTTTGGTCACCTAATTTGCAAAATTGCTCAAAAGTTGTCAAGCAACTTTTGACCAAATTTGTGTCAAAATTTGTAAAACAAATCCCAAATGGCTAGTTAGTTCAAATATGTTATTTAACCATTGGGAGTTACTAAAAAATCCCTCATAGGTTGGTGGTAGGAAAATCTGATGTAAATTTTTGGCATAGATCAATAAAAACTATCATTTTCCTGCATTGTCGAGCAATAGTCAGTTTGTACATATAGGTATGGATTCATCTAAAGGAAAGGATGACTGAATAAGGTATCCCCATTTTTTATCATCCTTCTACATTTGGTTACATGGTCTAATACCCTGTCCATCAAAAGTTAGCTAATTTTCATTCTTCCTGCCCTGGATTTTAGGCCCTAAATCAGGGTTCCATAAAGAATTGAGTGTATTTCTCATTTCCACCATGGGAATTCAATAAACCTTAGTGGAAAGAATGTTTTAGTTATTTTATTTAAGAATTTTTAGGATAGTTTTTTCAAAGTGAAGGGAGATGGGCTTGCCATGATGCCCTAGGTGTATATGACCATGTATGCACCATTCACTGGATCAGTGCAGTCAACATAACTCTTGTTTGGGGATTCATCAAAGGCCCTAAATTGGTGTGGGATATCCTTTTACATGCCCTCACATGACCCAATTATTGGTTTGGAAATTGTATGTAAGGAAGGAGTACATGTAGGGCAAGTGTTGTCCAAATTAGGCCTAATTGTAAAGGTACTATTGTGTGTTTTATTGTCTTTCCTTCACCTTCATGTTTTGGTGCTTAATTATAGGATCTTAGGCCATAAAGGGTGTTTGAATCCCTAAAATATTCTAGGGGTTATGTGGAAGAATATTTTTTAAGAGCCAAAATCCTTCGGGAAAAGGCTATAAGCCTAGTGTTGGATTTGTGAAGCAACTATGTTTCAAAGGTTGCAAAGGATGGACAGAACCATTGAATTTTGTTGTTAGGGGCCTAAACAGACCATATCTCTGAGTATAGGTCACCCCTAGTCCTGAGAGTCACTTCATGGGGTATTGTTGATAATTTGGGTTAGAGTGCTTAATAGCCAACCTTGGTAGTTGGTGTTTTAGGCTTGGTGAGACCTAGTGAATAGGTTGCCCTTGGGGTATTGGGTTGTGATAACCTTGGACCAAGGAATTTTCCACACTTGTGATAGGTGTGAAGCACTTTTCCTCTTTTATTTGGGTGTTCAAGGGTACATTGCCCTATTTTGAGTCCTTTGGAGGCTTCCTACTGCCCACTCTGCATTAGCTAGGAATGTATCTTGTAATCTTCATAAATTTCTTGGATTTCTCTTCTTCTATAGATAAGGATGGTATTCATAAATCATCATATCATTTCTCCATGGTTCATGCGGAAAACCCTCCCAACTCCTGCTAATGGCTAAAACATAAAATATATATGAAGACAAATAGAAATTGGATGCCTCTGTAGACTGGGATAACTCCTCATGAAGTCTTGTTGTCAACATATTTTCCTTCACTCAGAATGGCTTGAACAAAAATATACATCCAGTCCTCCCACATGATATCATTAGGTTTACCCTTTAATCTATTTAACATGACCACAATGTCATGTACCTCTCTTATCAAATGGTCTTTTTTAAGAGGTTTTGGTAACCTAGAAACCCCTCTTTCTACTTTTAATAACCAGTCTCTAGCGATGTTGTTTCTATAATCTTTGAAATTAAGGTGAAATTCCTTTTTAGCCTTCTCAAAGTTCCAGTTGACCTAGGTTTCTATAGGAGGGATTCTCAAGGCAGCCATGACTACCTATCTGTTGATGGACACTAACACTTCTCCATAGGGAAGACAAATACACTTGTCAATCCTTTCGTACCTATTTTTGCATTTAATTACCAACTCAGGGCATGGAGTCACTTTGGGAAAACCAGTGGCCTCCAATAGTCCACTTTCTACAATCTTGGCTGAAAGGGTTCCCACCTCTGCATTCTTCAATCTATGAAAAATTTTTGCTATGTCTTCATCTACAAGAACTGTGTCTCGCATCTCTGGCAGACAACTACTTATAGGAGAAAAAAATTTCTCCTTTACAAACCTGGCCTAAGAGGCCGACTCACTAGGACTATTCATAGTGATTTAAAAAAAAATGATTTTAGGAAAATGAGATGGAAAAGGCTAGAATTTCCTTTCTTACAACATATAATTCTTAAAACCAGAAAGGAAAATGAGGAATATTTCTTGAAAATCACCGGTGTTGTCTACTTTCACTTCCGGGGAAATACCTTCACTGTGCTTCACTTCTAATTGTGCTTCCAACGGTTGTGTGTAAACAGAAAAGGAAAGAAGAGAAGATTTAATACATAAATTTAAGTTGCCTTTTTTGGGTAATCATGATTACTTGCCATGAATTAATTATTTCTGCCATCATTCGCTGGGCACGTCCAATCGTATTTATTTCATCTTCGAGCAAGCTATACTTTTGTTGAGCTGGACTTTACTCCATGTCTTTTCAAAAACTGATCTCATAAAGGAAAGTGAGATCCGACACGTGTCACAAATATTTGATCATTATTGCATTTCAGATTTTGAATCTTGAACCGTGAAGCATGAAGTTCAAAGTTCATAATCCCTTATGCCTCAATCATGTATTGATAACCCTATAAATGAGACATACTAATGCATGGTGCACCAAAGGTATTGAATTATGAACCAAAAAGCAATAGTTCAAAGTTCAAAATTATGAAAAACACTGACGCCAAAATGGGAAAAGACACAGGTTGGGCATGAAAGGAGATAAGCGTATTTTGAAAAAGTGAACCTTGAACATTGAACCGTGAGATTCAAGATTCAAGATTCAATATTACGAAGACACTCAAATGCTCGATTCATAAAACTTTTATGATCGAAAGAATTGCATATGAATTGTAACGCGGGGAATGGGAAATTGAACTTCTAACCTTGAACCGTGAGGTTCAAGATTCAAGATTCAATATGCACTTTGACAAAACACATGTTACTTAGAAAAAGTTTAATAGAAAGGTTTTTGACCTGCAACAGGTGGCTTCGACTAGGGATATGACTATGAGGGATGAAACAAAGAACTCCAAAAGTCTCTAGTTCCACACAAAACTAAGCCAACTAACAAGAAAACCCTAACCTAAAGCACAACAAAACTTATGTACACAAAAAGACCAGCTATTTACAACTCATAAAGCTTGAGATATTGGCCATTATATGAAAAGGGTATTTCTATTTCATCAGCATAACTCAGTTTGAAGGAATTAGGACCGAGCTCTTGGCTAATCTCAAAGGGGCCCTTCCCCAATGATTCAAATTTGTTGTGTGCACCTCGAAGTTCCTGATTTTTATCCCACAATAAAAATTTATCTCCTGTCATGAATTTCCAGGGCCTTGCTTTCCTATCAAATATTTTCTTCACCCTAGCTTGGTGACTGGTAATATGGTCTACAATATTTTCTGTTTCCTCTTCAATTTTACTCAAATACATGATTCTCTTCTCTAGAGCATTTTGAAAAAGTTGATCCTCGATAAATTTTTGTAACTTAGCTACGACCAGTTCTAATGGAAGAGAGAGTTGAGCCTCTATTCCATATACCAACTCGAAAGGAGATATCCCTATGGCTTGTTTAGGTGAAGTGCAATCAGCCCACAATGCTTCATGCAACCTTTTGTGCAAATCTTTGGCATTGTCATTAACTAACTTTTTCATTATAGCAATCAAGTTCTTGTTAGTTTATTCATCCTGACTGTTGCCTTGAGGAAAATCCCATTATCATAACAAAATTATTGCATTTCATGAGAAGAAAAATTTTGCGCATCATCTGCCACTATCTTTGCCGGAACCCCAAATCTCACCAAAAAAATTTCTTTTAGAAAGGGACAGACTATTTCTAAAGTAGTTTTTCTGACAGGAATGTCTTCTACCCATTTTGTAAAGTAGTCTGTTGTGGTTAGGATATAGGTGTGACCTGTGCTTGATGGAGGATTTATTGGACCTACAAAATCTAAGCCCCACTGCTTGAATGGTTCTTCAATGACTATAGGCCTTAATGGTAAAGCAACCAAATGAGGTTTTCTAGAAAATAACTTACATTTCTCACATTGTGCTACCCACATGTAAGCATCCTTGAACATCCCAAGCTAATAGTAACAATTCCTTAGTATTTTGAAAGCTGTTACTAAGGATGAAAAATGGCTGACGCAAGCTTCATTATGGAAGGATTGAAGTAGTTTATTTTGTTGATCTTCATCTACACACCTGAGAAACATCCCATCTAAGCCTCTTTTGTATAATATATCATCAATTATAACATATTTGGCCACGTTAAGTTTCAAGTTTCTCTGTTCCTTTGTTGTTAGATGATTAGGGCATTCTGCATAAGTCAAATAATAAGAAACATTTAAGAACCATGGATCTTTTAGACCTGTAAATAGGGATAAGGGAATCTCTTCACCAGACTCTACATCATTCTCTACAATTAATTTGTAGAGGCCTTGACCTCTTACCAATTTGGTAGGTTTGATTTACAAATCAAACTCTTGCACTTTTGCTGCCTAGGTTGCTTTGTTATTCCTAGACACCTCCTGTTGAGTTAGGATACTCTTGACAGCTAAATTTGGGACATAAAATGTAGAATGAGAATGAAGAATATAGTATCAAAACTGTTTAACAAAATTTACTACCGCTAAAGCTTGATTTTCTATAGGAGAGTACTTCAATCATGCTTCTTTAATGGCACACTCATAAAGAAGATAGGACATCCTCACCCGCTTCATTTTTTGTAATAGGACACTTGACATGGTGTGCTTTGAAGCATAGCATTGTATTAAAAATTCCTTTCAAAAATTTGGATGATCAAGGACTGGAGCTTGAGCGATTGCTTTCTTAACTTCATCAAAATATCTTTTGGCCTCATCAGTCCATTTGAAACTTTGTTTTTCACCTAGAAAGCTTACCATGGGTGGGGTTGTTACTGAGAATTCAAGCACAAATCTCCTCAAAACGTTGATCTGTCCAAAGAAAGACCTTATACCATTTTTGTTTGAAGGTAAACATAATTGCTAGATCACTTGCACCCTTTCTAGGTCAATCTTAGTCCCTTCCTTACACACTATGTGACCCAACAATTTTCCTTCAGTTATGCAAAAGACAATTTTTTTCGGGGGTGAGTGATATTCCTTGATCTCTACATTCTTGCAGGATGAGTCTCAAATCTTTTGAATCTTTCTTTCTTCTATGAGAGAACACAGTCATATCATCCAAGTAGATTACAATTACCTTGTTCATCAAGTGACCAAAATAGGAGTTCATGGCCAGTTGAAAAGTGGCGCATGCATTGATTAGGCCGAAAGGCATTTGACTATATGCAAACATGCCCCAAGGAGTGGTGAATGTTGTTTTGTGTTGATCATCAGGAGCTACACTGATCTGATTATAACCCTAAAAACCATCCAGCATAGACATCATCTCAGAACCTACTACCATCTACAAAATATGATCCATATTAGGAAGGGCAAAGTTATCTTTCAGGCTAGACTAATTTAAATTTCTAAAATTGACACAGATTCAAATCTCTCCATTTTTCTTTCGAACTAGCACTATGTTTGCCACCCAAGTAGAATGATAAATTGGGTAAATTATTCTATCATCGAGCATTTTATCCACCTCCCAAAAAATTGCATCTGCTACTCTAGGATTATAATTTCTCAATTTGTGCCTGAAAGGTTTGGATTTAGGTTTCAGAGGAATATGATGTTGAAACTATCCATTTCTGAAATCTTTCAGGTATTCATATGAACATGCAAACACATCTTATAACTCCTTCAACAAATTTTTGAATATTACTTTCTCTTTAAGGCTACAACATGTACCCAAATTCACATATTTGGGATTTTCATTATCACCTATATTTATTTTCTCAAAATTATCAGATTGCTTGCTGCTAGTTTCACCAGTTTGGCCGATAAAACAATCGCTGCAGTCAAACAATCTCTCCATCATTACGAGGCCTTTAGGAATATGATTTCCTTTCAACTACACAATATCTTATTTTTTATCAGTTCCTTCATCTGCACAGAACTCTTCACACTTGAACTCCAAACCTTCAAAAAATATTGAAGAGAGTTTCTCAATACCTTGCAGGAATATCAACACATGGGCATCATCACTGAAGACTTGCTAAGAATTAGCATTATTTTGCACACTAGGTCGATGAACCAGCTCTATAGTGTAATGGTCATTGTTAAAATTTGGATGAGGTATTAGTAGTGCGACAGAGCTAGCCAAGACATCTGCCCTAGAATTCAATTCTCTAGGAACTACTTCAATTGAAAATGCCTCAAAACCCTCAATTTCATCCCAGACTCAATTTCTATAATGCTTCATCCTCTCATTGCTTACTACATATATCCCTCTCACCTACTTCATGATCAACTCAGCATCTCCCTTAGCTTTCAAAATTTTGATACCTTTCCTTTTTGCCTCTGGAATACCAAGTAGTAAGGCTTCGTACTCGGCTGTGTTATTAGTATTTTCAAACTATAGTTTAAAAGCAAAAGGCAACTTTCTTTGAAAGGAGATACCAAAACCACTCCCACACCAGAACCTATGGAAGAAAAACTTCTATCAAACTCAAGCATCCAAACTCCTTCATTTCTAGGGGACTCCAACTCTATAACAACATCTTCAGGTAAAATCACATAATTAGAAAAATCCGTCTCATGATACAAAATTTTGGCTCTGGGATCTTCGGATGGGAAAACTGTATATTTTGATTTGGTCTCAGGTTGTAGGATCACCTTTTGATTTCCAATGGGGACTATTGCCTATGACCAATCTAATTTGATTTCACCTCCTAAATATCTGCAAAATGTTCAACTTAAAAGCATACCATAGCTAGCAAGTATGTCATCATTTAGGATGGTCAATTTTAACCTCTTGTTGGGGAAGGAAACTAACAAAACCTGAGCATCCTTGATTTGACCAAGTAATGAAACCTATTTAGAATCCATTGAATAACATTTACCAAAAGTCTTTGTTAAGGGTAAATATAGGGATTTTTCTATAGAAGAGGGCATAATATTATCCGACGCCCCTGAGTCTATGATATAGTTGCTAAGTTTATGACCATGAATGAACAGAGATACATAGAAAGGTTTTGGTTTTCCCAAAATTTGAGTAGGTTTTGAGGATTCTTGATTAAGGACAGGTTGAACATTATCAGGATGATTTGATTCAAGATTTACAGGGGTTTCATGAGCAGACACAATATTTGTTTGATTAGCTATAACCTCAGGAGAGGAACCTCTTACATAATCTACCAATTTATCAAGCTCATTGGGATTTAACTTCAAATATTCAGCAGGAGAAATATGGATTTTAGAAGATTTACAAAAATCAACAAAATCAAAACAAGACTCAAGATCTGATTTTTTTAGAATCTTTATCTCTGGTTCTTCTTTTCCTTCCGCCTTTGAATTGCTGATTTGGTTCATATGCTCTTTTTCCTTTTTATTTTGAAATGGATGTTAAAACTGATTAGTAATTTTTCTACCTTTCTGAGCCCTAGTAAGCACTGAACATGAAGGTTCCTCTAGAGGGATTAAAATATCACCACCACGGTCTGAATCAGACTCATACTCTAGGTAGTAACTTACAGAGTCGCTAGGTCCTCCGGAGTTTTCCTCATTAGTAGGGATCTCTTGAATGGTCTTTTTGTTAGCTTCTAACTGTTTGTACCACACTATTTTAGGACATGTGTCTCCATCGTGTTCATCCATTAAATGAAAAATACACATGTTACTTCTTGTAGGAGGAGGCTCAATTTGAAGTCTTTGTTGAATCGGCAATGCTTTTGATGGTTTCCCATAATTTGATGTCCCTTAGTTTGGGTATTTACGAGGTATATCTTGATATGGGGTAGGAGTAGATTTTGGTAACTGTCTTTTTAGGGAAATTATATCATTAACTAATCTCTATACTACTGAGTTAGTAGAACCAAAGGTAGATGCTTGATTATCTAGTGTTTGCACTTCCCTTTTCCACTTTCCTATTGTTATTAGATCATCTTCAAGTTCTACTGCAAGGCTCTGGGCTACAGTTAAGTCAGCAACTCTTTCCCTTCTCAACTAATAACTTATGTCTGGTGGCATAGAATTGGCAAAGAAACCCTTTTGATTTTCATCGTTAGGTCTTCTGGCATTGGTAATTTGGTAGAGGATCTTGTTGACACTAGTACATTTGAGGCCTCTTTTTGACAGCTATGTGTCACTTTTCTGACACTTTCCCATTAGCCTAGCGATAGAGACCAGTGTTGCAGTTTTGGTGTCAGAATTAATGACGGCTGCACCGTCTTTTGTTATTGCAATGGTACTAACTGTCACAATACTAGCCAACTATGATGGTTACCATGTTGTCGTTACTTATTTTAGTTGTCGCTATTATGACACGTAGGTGTCACATCTTGTCTATTGCTATTACGACACATATGTGTCACATCTCGTCTATCTTTATTATGACACATAGGCATCACATGTTATCTGTCATTTTTTAGACATGCGACGAATTTTCTATACATGCAACATCGAGCTGTCGGTAATTTTTGGATGGCCTGACATCGCATGTATAGCAGTTTCATCGCACATCTAAAAAAGTGATGCCTAGGTGTCACAACACTGTCTCTAAATGAGTGTCAAAATTACGATAGAGGTGCAATGAATTTTCTATGCATACAACGTCAAACCATCAACAATTGCTGATGAATCGATGTCGCATGCATTTTTTTAGTGTCGCTTTATAGTTTTTAAGAATTTAGTGTCCTACTGTCGCTATTTTCAGTAATTGTGGTTTTACTTATTTTGGAACCATGATTTCATGTGCTTTATTTGGGATATGTACATGTTCATTAGATTCCATAACACATGAGTGCTGAAAAACTTCTACCGTATGAAGTATTATAACTTTTGAAACTAGCCTTTTAAAGGATGGTAGAAGTGGTATCAATCCTCTTTATCCAAAGGGTATCAATGCCATTTCTCTCTAAATATTTACACAAGTCACATGAGTCACCTGATACATATGCTAAAGATTTCATAGTAGACAATAAAAAATTAGAGCTACATACAACTGAATACAACATGACATGGTAGTAATGAATAACCCACCCTTGAAGAAAGAGATATGGTACTTTTTCAATGTAGAAAGTCAAAGTTGTTATTGGTCAATCTAGATCAATTGGGTCCACTACAACCTCATGAGATTGATCTTGTGTTAAGGCTATGATAAGGAACACTCACATGTCTATGGTAGGATAGAGCATCTATGATCCCTTGGAAATGCTTTTCTAGTAGTCATAAAGTTTGATTCAAATCATCAATGGTAACAAAATTTATACAATTGCTTCATAGTTATAGTTAAACAAATAATAATCCCCACTAATTGTCTAAATAATTTGTTATTTATGTCTCTAAATCTTTAGATGTACATAATTCCATCCCCACTTCAATGGATGTGGCAGTACTTTTTCTTTTTCACCTTATATTTTACCACAAGCCTTTGCATTGCGACGGTGTGAAATGTTGTTAAAAAATATATATTTTGAGCTTCTCTTTGTTTCAAGAAAAGTTTTACATTCTCTACTTAACAAGGCCAACCACATGAAGGTGGAAGCTCATTTGGCCCCTCCCAGGAGTCTCTTATGACCCTTTATGACACTTTAAAATCTCTAAGATGTATTCTTAGGGATCGTAAAGGGTCATAAAGGATCATAAGGGATCCTGGGACACAATAGCTGGGAAACATAAATGTAGGCATCATGGTCACAATTGTTTGGAGACACAACATAATTGAGTGGTATACCCAGATGATGCAACACAACCACTACTCCTCTATTTCTAAGTTGGCACTGCACGATCCAAAAACCATAGATAAGGAATAAATTTAGAGAGCGGAAGAGGGCCATAACAACCAAAATAATATACCTCCGCTATCTAAATTTATTCCTTATCTATTAATTTTGGATCGTGCAGTGCCAACTTCAAACTGGAGTAGTGGTTGTGTTGCATCATCTGGGTATACCACTAAATTATGTTGTGTCTCCAAACAATTGTGACCATGATATCTAAATTTATGTTTCTCAGCTATTGTGATATCTATATTTATGTTTCCCATCTATCATGTTTACGTGCATGTTCTTTATGTGTTTGGCTTCTCTCCCTCCTCCAAAATAAGATTTTTCCACTTTGAATCGAGAATGCACATGCAACTGTGTAGAATATATAGCGTTAGAAGGCCCCAGATGGGCATAAATTCAATGTACAATTATGGTCTTGCATAGATAAACTAGAACTAGAATTTTAGAAAGACTGGGAAAAATTTGTGCATAATTCTGAATTGAAGATGGGGAATTTTCTAGTGTTCAGTTCATAATTTTGCACAAACTTTTCCCAGCCTTGCCGAAATTCTAGTTTTATTTTATCTTTATAAGACCATCATTGTACCATTGAATTTCTGCCCATCTGAGCCCTCTAACACCATATGTTTTCCTAGTTGTTTAATATAAAATTTGAAACAACCAGAGAAGAATGTTTTATAAACCACTGGTGCTGCATGGAATTGCATAGGATCATCACCAAAGGGGGTTTCAAATCAGAGAACTCCCTTTCACTTAATAATTACGAAGGCACGCCTAATGCTACTACAATGACTATAGACAATAAATTTTGCATCACTGCCTGATGTCGTTGAAGTGTTGACCCGGGGTTGAATCCAGTATGCTCCTATATGATCCAGACCCTACAAGGAAGGTCAAGATGGGGTTAGATCCAAAGGATCTAAGCAATGCATGGCACCCTATTACTGATCCTCATCTACAATTATGCATGTGCATAGTCAAGCCATACACTTCTCCTTGCCTCTCTA
>MU226853.1:1466841-1482726 GCA_018584345.1 Thuja plicata | reverse complement strand
GTGTTAATGAATACCTTATAAACTTTAACACAGAAAAGCACGCATACAAAGTAAAGAGACAACAGTTGAGAAGAGTAAAATTGCACCGTATTTCATTTATATGATCCAGCTTGTTTGTACATGATAGCTCACAGCTTCAAAAGATATACATGACTCAGAATATATGAATTCTGTTGCATTATCTCTTCTTTACAAAATGTTCCAAAAAGTTTAGAGACATTGAAGTCCTATTCTGTGACATCATCACTAGCTTTATCAAAATTTGGTTTGAATATTTCTGCAATCCAGTGACCTATTTTAGCATCTACATCAACCATTGCTTCCACTTTTGGTTTCTTTCCTCATGGAGTCTTTACAAGATATTTGCTGACTAAGTCTCCAATAGGGGTCGAGATAGGAACAATGTTCCTCTTCTTACTAACTGATAACTCCAGCCAATTTGGGGTCTTTGGTGTAAAAGCATTTGTAGGAGTGCTTAATACTGATAGGTCTTGTTGACCTTCTTCTTCTAATTGAGTCTTTGAGGTACTGACTGGGTTTTTGTCCATTTTAGATTTCTTCTAAGGCTATGAATTGCCTCCCTCTATCTCTAGGTCTATTATGATACAGGGGAATTTATCTTTCTTTTCTTTCCTTTTGCTCCTATCTCTCGTGTTCCTTGCAAATTGCACAAGGATTGGATTTTTCTCTTCAAGCTGGGCTTTTAATCCAGATTTAGGTTCACCTACAGGAAGTAATTTCTCATTTTTTTTAGTAAGGGGAGGGGAAGGTGTGAGTTTTGAAATTCTTGGACTTTTTATGGTTGCTGAACCAGAAGCCTCTTGCTTCTTCTTTTTTCTCATTTCTTTCAACCATTTATCTGTCCTTTTAAACACTTCTTGAGAAAGAGAATTCACATCCTCCACTTCTTCTCTTCCCCCTTCTACTTTTCTGGCCACTGTGTCATTATTATGTTCCATATATCTAGGTTCTATCACATCTTCCTCATCATCAGTATAAAATCCTTTAATCTTAAAAGGTAGCCACAAGGTAACAATCTGGCTCAATGTAAACTTGGAATGTAGTCTCTTTTCAACTTCAAACTCATCTATACAATCCGCCCAAAAATCTTCCAATTCTCGTTGATGTAGAAAAGTGGCATCCACTTTGAAATGATTTTCCATGAATTTCTTGCTATTAAAGTAGCTTCTCCTTTGATAAGAAGGAAGATTAATTGCCTTTAGTTCTTCATCTGGGGAAGACAGCATGTGTTAATCTAAAATGATAATGCCCTAGATCGATAGGAAAGAAAGAACCCACTCCTATCTTAAGTTTGAACTTCACTCCTACTTGGAGTATTTGCCTGAATATTTCTAATAGAATATATTTATCTAAGTAGTATTGTGGGAGCTTCATGGGTTCACCACTGAAACCTCCTACCCTTAAGTAACCGAAAGTGGGGAATTGAAAAAATAAGTTGTCATAGATTTTGATTAGTTCCATGGCTTCTTTGAACATTCTATTATTTACCCTCCCTCTTAGCTTGAAAACAAGCTTGGCTAAGAATGTATCTTATACTCTTCGGAAATTTCTTGGATTTCTCTTCTTCTACAGATAAGGATGGTATTCATAAATCATCATATCATCTCTCCATGGTTCATGGGGAAAACCCTCCCAACTCCTTCTAATGGCTAAAACATAAAACAGATATGAAGACAAATAGAAATTGGATGCCTCTATAGACTATGATAACTCCTCATGAAGTCTTGCTGCTATTATCTCAACCTAGTCAACATATTTTCCTTCACTCAGAATGGCTTGGACAAAAAAATACATCTAGTCCTCCCACATGATATCATTAGGTTTATCCTTTAATCTATTTAACATGACCACAATGTCACATACCTCTCTTATCAAATGGTCATTTTAAAGATGTTTTGGTAACCTAGAACCCCCTCTTTATGCTTTTAATAACCATTCTCTAGAGATGTTTTCGCTATAATCTTTGAAATTAACATGAAATTCCTTTTTATCCTTCTCGAAGTCCCCATTGACATAGGTTTATGTATGAGGGATTCTCAGGGCAGCCATGAATACCTATCTGTTGAGGGAGACTAACACTTCTCTAGAAGGAAGACAAATACACTTGTCAATCCTATCATACCTATTTTTGCATTCCATTACCAACTCAAGGCATGGAGTCACTTCAGGAAAACTAGCGGCCTCCAATAGTCCACTTTCTACAATCTTGGTTGAAAGGGTTCCTACCTCTACATTCTTAAATCTATGAAAAATTTCTGCTATGTCTTCATCTACAAGAACTATGTCTCACATCTCTAGTAGACAACTACTTATAGGAGAAAACTTGTTCTCCTTTACAAACCTGGCCTGAGAGATCGACCCACTAGGACTGTTCATAGTGATTTTTAAACAAATGATTTCAATAAAATGAGATGAAAAAGGCTAGAATTTACTTTCTTACAACATATAATTCTTAAAACCAAAAAGGAAAATGAGGAATATTTCTTGAAACTCACTGGTGTTGTCTTCTTTTTCTCTTGAGAAAATACCTTCACTATGCTTCACTTTTGATTGTGCTTCCAATGGTTGTGTGCAAATAGAAAAAGGCAAGAAGAGAAGGTTTAATACATACATTTAAGTTTCCTTTTTTGGGTAATCATGATTACTTGTCATGAATTAATTATTTCCATCATCATTCGCTGGGCATGTCCAATCGTATTTATTTCCTCTTCTAGCAAGCTGTACTTTTGTTGAGCTAGACTTTACTCCACATAATTTTAGAAACCGATCTCATAAAGAAAAGTGAGATCTGACACATGCCACAAATATTTGATCATTATTGCATTTCAAATTTTGAACCTTGAACCGTGAAGCATGAAGTTCAAATTTCATAATCCCTTATGCCTCAGTCATGTATTGATAAACCTATAAATGAGACAGACTAATGCATGGTGCACGAAGGATATTGAATTATGAGCCAAAAAGTAGGAGTTCAAAGTTCAAGATTATGAAAAACACTGATGCCAAAATGGGAAAAGACATGGGTTGGGGATTCAAGGAGACAAGCATATTTTGAAAAAGTGAACCTTGAACATTGAAGCATGAGGTTCAAGATTCAAGATTCAATATTACGAATACACTCAAACACGCAAGTTATAAAACTTTGTCGATAAAAATAATTGCATATGAATCGTAACGCGGGGAATGGGAAATTGAACTTTGAACCTTGAACCACGAGGTTCAAGATTCAAGATTAAATATGCACTTTGACAAAACACATGTTAATCAGAAAAAATTTAACAAAAATCTTTCTAACCTGCAACACCTGTGTCGAGTGAACCTGATACTCGGTTCTTCTTTGAAAAAATTTGTCTATGATTGGTTCTTATTGGAGCTGACTTATATATTTAATTTTTGGTTGTGCATTTAATATTAGGATCTTTTCTTGGGATGTGTGCAGACCATTTTATGGTCGGCCTTCCATATTTGTAATAGTCTAGAATCTTCTATAAGCCGCTTTGGAAAGTAAAAATAGGGATGTCTATGTGTAGGCTAGGGAGTCAAGTCTGGGTAGAGAAAGTAAATAACAGATGGTATGAGAAGGTAGAAGATAGAAAAGTATAGAATTTGTTCATTGTAACCCTGAAGAGCTCACAGTCGATCATGTATGATGTAATTGGATGAATCAATAAAATATTATTATTGTTCCTCCTCTCCTTGGTTTTGTTCAATGTGTTGTTTTCTTCCATTGTCTTTACTCCGCAAGGTGGCTGGATAGTTGGGTGTGCCTTTAGCCCTAGTTGTTCCTATCCTCCCTTGTGTCACCAACTCATAGAGTACCAAGTGGGGTGGTTAAATTCAACCCCAACTACCTTATGGAATCCTATTTGACCATCATAAACCCCACTTGAAGTTAACCACCAAAATTTGACTAACTTGACTCAATCTGATATCTCCCAACCCTAGGATAAACATGGGAATTCTACTAGGTAATACCCTAGCTATACTTAAACCTATCATATTTACATTTACTAGTCATTGCAACACATTAAAACCACATGTGTAAGGTGACAAAACATAATTAACACATTAGGCATGACTTATTTACACATTTACAAAAATTGAATTTAAATACAATCATACAGATTACTTTTATGAATAAAATACATAACAACGAGGCTCATGTCTCTTTATATAGGAAAAACCATTCCTAGTTACCCATTTTAGAACCATGGTCTATCTTCTGCACACTCATTGCAAACATCAGTATTCCAAGAAATCACTGCATAAAACATAGCATGATACATAATGTAAATCAAACATATATTCACTAACACTTGCATTATTCAATGATTCTTCGTAACTTAAACAATATCTACATTTAATACAATATGTATAAACATAAAATCCCAAGTCAATTTGCATCTAGATAACATCTAACATACGTATCCATCATACTACATTATCAAAACTTAATCATAGGAGTAATCGGAATTAACTAACATAAGGCATCACATAAGTAGATTTACATCATAATCTAAAATGTTGAATAACATAACATATGATCTAATGGATCCTCAGATAATAAAATGTCTTCAAATAGCCCAAGTGTCTCAAAATTAGTATCAAATAAAGAGTATAGTAAGGAAAAATGATGCTAATATATGATGGGCTGGGGTAGGCCTCACATCCTCTGCCTCTAGGCATGAACATCCTCCTCGAGTTCATCAAAGAGGTGGGGAAACTGAGATCTCATATATGTTGCATCCTCCTATGAGGTTGTAACCTCATCATAACTATCCCATTGGACCCTAACCTGGTCCAGCTCTTGGCCTTAAAGGGCCAATGTTCGTTGAGCCAATATATAAATGGGCTCCAAAGCTAGCTTTCTATCCGACTCCACCTACAAGGCATCCCAATCTATATGAAACTAATCATGAATGTACTTCCTCAAAACTAAAACATGAAACACATCATGGATGTGTGACAGGATAGGTGGAAAAGCTAGACAATATGAAACTGGTCCTATCCTCTCTAGGATCTCAAAAGGTCAAACAAAACAAGGTGCAAGCTTAAAGCCCTTTCCAAAACAAATTGGACTCTTATGTGGCCACACTCTCAAGATGATTCTGTCTCCAACCAAGTAAGATTGATCAATCCTCTTCGCATCCACATACTTATTTTTCCTATCTTGAGCCTCTCCAAGATATTTCCTAATGAAGGTTACCTACTACTCCATATCTTCAACTAACTCAGGACCAATGGAAACTCTATCCTTGATCCTATCCCAACTCAATGGTGTCCTGTATGGTCTACCATATAGAGCCTGGTAAGGAGGCATACCCAATGATGTATGATGATCATTATTATAGGAAAATTCAACTAGGTGTAGGTACTCCTCCCATCGGGTCTGATGATCCATCACATACATGCATAGCATGTATTTTAACACCTGATTGGCCCTTTTGGTCTATCCATCTGTCTTAGGGTGATAGGTTGTACTAAAATTGAGTCTAGTGCCCATAGTTGCCTCTAATTATCTCCAAAAGGATGAAGTGAAAAGAGAATCTCTACCTGATATGATCTTACAAGGTACACCATGAAGTCTGACTATATCTTGAAAGAATACCTATGCCACTACTAGTGGGGTGAAGGTAGTATGCATGGGTGAAAAGTGAGCCACTTTGGTCAACTTATCAACTATCACCATGATGGTATCATGGCAGTGAAATGAAATAGGGAGACCAACAATAAAGTCCATAGAAATGGTGTCCCACTTCCACACTTGTATCTCATGAGGCTAAAGAAGCCCACCTTGATGGTGGTGCTCTTCCTTCACCCTCTGACATTCTAGGCATCTAGCTACCATTTCAGAAATCTATAATCTCATGCCTGGCCAATGGTAAAACTATCTCAAATTGGCATGCATCTTCTTATCTCTAGGATGTGTAGCATAAGGTGCTCTATGAGCCTCTAGCATTACAGACTCATACAATCCTCCAAAATAAGATACATAAATACATCCTCTATGATGTAAGAGTCCATCAAATTCCAATGTATACTCTAAATACTTCCTCTCAAGGGGTATACGAGATTGGATCAACTCACTAATCTTTACATACATCTCATCCTCATGTAAGTGATGAAGAATATGATCCCTCAAATCTGTGCCAATGGACATAGAAGAGAGATCATGTCATCTCCTACTCAAGGCATCTATGAAAATTCTCTCTTTCCCCTTGATGTAATGAACATCAAAATCATATTTTCACAATAACTCCATCCATCTCCTCTATCAAGCATTAAGTTTCAACTGATTGAATATATACTGAAGACTCTAATGGTTGCAATGAAGCTCAAACCAATGTCCTAATAGGAAATGTTTCCATCTTACTAAGGCATGCACCACTGGTGCAAGCTCAAATTCATGAGTAGGGTAGTTGAGCTCATGAGTCTTAAGTTTCCTAGAATCATATGCTATAGCTCACCCACCCTACATAAGAACCACTCCTAAACAATCCAAAGAAGCATCAGTGAAAACAAAAAAATCCACTGAGGGTTCTTATATAGAAAGAATGGCTGCACTGGTAAGATATATCTTAAGCTCTTGAAATTCTCTATCATACTTCTTAGTCAACTCAAACTTCTTTCCCTTCCACTGAAGAGAAGTGATGGGGTGTTCCACTCAAGTGAATCCCTCAACAAACTATTTATAGTAACTAGATAAACCCATGAAACTTCTCACCTCAGTCACAGTGGTAGGTGTTGGCCAATCCATAATAGCATCTATCTTTAATGGGTCTGTTGGTTGTATTCCCAGTTCTAGTCTCTTTGTCAGTTATTTGTGGTCCTCATTCTTGTTTCTTTCTTAAAAGTAGAAATCTCTTAGTTTATTTGTCTTTTCCCTATTGAAATCTTCTAGTTTTCAGGTCAGAACCCATGAAAAATTGCAAAGCCTCGAAACCCTAGGTCTTATTTATTAGGCAAAATTGAGAAAAACCCTTAAATGTTTATCTCACTTCTATTTTGGTGTAACTTTTGGGAAATCACTTAGGTTAAGTGTTGAAAAGCTTGTTTGCCTAGTCGCATAATCTGGATGGCATATTCCTTTGTTCCTAGAGACTTGGCGATTACCTTATGTCGGGATGTCTCTAAAAGATTTTGAATATTCCTTTTGCTTTTAGAGACTAGGCAGAGCCCTTCAGTCGCATAGTCTCTAAATGAGTAAATAGGTCAGCAGTTAGTGAAAGGGCCCACATGCAAGTCACAATGTCATGAGAAAAGATCATCTGTTAATGGTTCATCAAGAGACTTGACGATTTCTTCATGTCATGTAATCACTAGATTGGCCCGTAGTTGAGTAAGCAGTAAAGGGTCAATCGCGTAGTCTCCAGAAAGAATGGTGGTTAAGTGAAAATGACTAAGACTTCGTGACTAACCGTATGCAATTTGAAATTAAACAGAGTCAAGTTGTCACTAGATTGAGATGCTAAGTTAGCTTTCTATTTAGCAATGCAGAGATGAGTAATGAATGAGACACATGTCCAAAGGTGAGTTGACTAAATAGGCTTGTCGCGTGGTCTCCAAATGGAAATAGACTGTTTTGCGACTAAGAGACTAAGTATGAAAGCCTTTGTTGTCATGTAGTCTCCAGAAAATTTGAAGGTATGATATATTACTCAATGACTTAATGGAAGCCATCAGATGCAATGATTCAGAGATCCTATGGTGGTCGCAAAGTCTCCAAATAAAAGGTTCCAAAGGAAAAGGTACTTGTGACTTAGAGATACGGGTATGTCGCATGGTCGCTAGATAAAATGGAGGGTAAAAGTGCTTGTTGTGTTGTCTCTGATGGATAAGTCACCTAAAATTGGTATTCAGTGATTTGGCGACTAAAGGTAGTCATGGGGTCTCGTAAGGAAAAGCAAGCATTCAGTGACATGGAGATAACTGTGAAAGTTATGAGTAATGGTTAGTCACGGAGTCTCCAAGTAAAACATGAGTTAAATTTTTCTTCTAGCGACTTTAATTTCCACAGTCACGTGATCGCCATAAGTAAACTGTGGTTAACTAAGACGGAGAAAGTTACATAGTCACTAAGTCTCTAGAAGAATCAGGGGTTAAAGACTTGGTTCAGCGACAAGGAGATCATACACAATCGCATACTCGCTTAATATGAAAGCATAATAAAAGGTAGCAGTGTCTGACATGACAACATGAATCATTTAGCGTCCAATGACAAGCTTGGATATTGATTACTATGCAAAAAGGGGTAGCTGAGATGTATGACAGAGAGCCAATCACAGTGAAATATGTCATCACATTTGAATTTTATAAAGTTTTTCACATATATAAATTTGATTTCCTATCACACTCAAGGGCTATGGCTAGGTTTTCAATTAATTCATAGCATGCTGAATTGAAGACATGAATTGATGATTTTCAAAATGATGATCCATGTACTTCAAATAATTACCATAAAGAGTTGATCGATGATTCATTTTAATTTACTTTTCTTTCACAATTTTAGAGCTAAGAAGTGCTAGGTATTTTGAGAAGAGAGAAGAAGCTATAAAAGTTGCAAAATATTCACTTGATCAAAAGGCTTTGAATTTCCAAGAATTGTGCATAAAGGAGTAAGGTGAGTCTTGGAAATAGATTTGTTTCAATATCGGTAAAAAAGAAGGGATTCAAACACAGCAAACATGAGGAACACAGTCAGTGTGGCTTCTACCAGTGGGAGAAGTCAGGATGCAGGCAAAGAATCCAAGGGGAAATGAAATTTGTCAGATGAATTCCTCAAATTATTGCCAGGTTCAACTCAGAATAGGAGGGCATATGCTAATCTGCTTAAAGATGACTACTATGATATCAGAGATGCTGATACTCTGGGGACAATAGGTTTTTCCCTTTTTAACTACCTTTTGAAGAATTCTGATAAACCTATCCCAGTATCAAACCCTTGGGCTTGTGGTTTAGCTATACTGATATTTCCTGATGTCTACATAGATGTAGATTTGTTCTTAGGCCTTGCCAGTCATTATGATGTCTTGTCTAAGATGATTAAGAGGAATGATTGCACTGCCCTACTCATCCTAAACAAAAATTCATTTATGCAAGCTTTTGGTTTGTATAGCACTATGTCCACCAGAATTGATATCAATAAGCATGAAGCAAGGTACAATTTGAAGCCTGGTATTGCTAGGGAAACATTACAGAAGCACATGTTCAAGGAAGTAAGAAAACATCTTGGTCCTATGTCTGGGACAAGCCCTTACTACTTCAAGGACTTACATTTCTACATTAAGTACATTTCCTATGCCCTATGTAGAGTGCTAGGGATAGATGGGGAAGCAGATAAGATCAATGTTGGGATATTGATGATGGTGCTAGATTTGTAGGAGGTGCATTCTAGCACTAGCTACGATTATATACAGTATATCATTAACAAAATGCATGAGGGATTCATAGCAACTCAGATGAAGATGAAGGATGCTAAGGAGAAAGAGCCCAAGTTCTTACACTACTCCATCCTCATGCATCTCCTTTTGCATTTTAATTTTGTAATCATGGATGTGAATAATTTGACCCCTCAAAGGTTTTATCAAGATGGACCTAATCCTATCCAGTTCTTGGATAAATATTTGGAATTATACATCTAGGGATTGTGATTACTGTGTATTTCAAAATTGGATTGTGTACCCAATAGTACAGAGCCTGGGCATCAACAGGACAAGGGTCCCAATTAAGGTCATGCAACTGCTAAGGCCATGTGACTACTCTAATAAATGGGAGGGAGACTAGAATTGGGGATATTTCTTCTAAGAAGAGAACTACACCATAATAAGGGTATATGGATGTATACATCCACCTCATGTCTTGCCTTACCATGTGCCTGCAAGAGTTGCTGCAATGGAATTTTTTTGGCAGTTTTTGTTAATAGACAATGAGCACTTTGCATCACACAGAAAGGGGACCATAATCCCTAGACAGTTTAGAATTTCAGATTTTACTATTGGCAAAGGTGCCATTGATTCGGTCAGCTAATGGTTAGAAAGTTGCAGAATGGGGACAACCTCATATAGATACATTGATCCTGAAGGTTTCATGGCAGGAGTCAGGAAATTATATACTCCCACAATTCCCAATACAAATGTTCATTGCGAATGTATTGAGGAGGATGCAATGAGAAATACTCTTGATGAAGATGAAATCAAGACAAGGAGAACAAGGATTCAGGAGGTTTTGAACCTTGAAAGACAAATTAAAAGAAATGGGTTGCCTTTTGGGGGTTTCTACCCTGATCTCCCATATTTTGACAAAATAAACGCCACGATCGATAATTTTTATGTGCTCAATGAATAGCTTAAGACTGTTCTTGATAAGAAAGGTGCTCAAGGGCTAGACCATTCAGAATCTGAGTATGATAGTAGTAGTGACAGTGACTATGCCCATCCTACTAGATATGTTTAGGCACAGTAGGATGTTGCTGAGCTACCACAGTTGTAAGGAGCTAAAGACCATATTGTTGACTTAACAATAGCCACACAACCTGATGATGTAGAAGAGCCTTTAGCTAAAAGGAAAAAGGTGGAAGTAGGTCAGCCTTCAGTTGAAAGGAAAGAGAAGAGAAAATATAAAGCAAGTGCCCTAGTGCATGGGAATAGGTTATATGACCGTAACCTAAGAAAATTGAAAAGGGAGGGAAAGAAAAAGTAACCTGATATGGAAGAGAATTTTGAATTACCCCTTAAGGCTTGTGTGTATGAAAGGTTGTTACATCAAGAACAATTTCTAAATGATGATAATTTCATTAAGACTGAGGAGTTTAAAGACTTCCTAAGCTTGTATTTAAAGGAGAAAATTAGAGCTCCGTTAATTGTTGATGGGGAGGAGACAGTAACAAATGAGGCCCTAGTGGCCCTACAATCATATGACCCAGAAAGTGAGGACATCTCACCTGATGAAACCAGAAAAATGGTATTGGACAATGGTATATTACTTACTGAGGGTTGCGGGATTTGGCTTCTACCTTCATAATTGATGAAATACGAAAGCAGCCAGATTTGAAGATGTCAAGTGAAATGCAAATAGGGGATATGATTAAAGGATTTGGATATAGCCCAAAATCTCAAGCCTTTGCAATGTGGAACCTTTTCCCTAAGGACCAGAAGCCTCAGCTAGTAAATATTCAAGAAAATATGGTAGGAAATTAGATGGTCTGGTCTGTACAGAATATAGGGGATTTGGAAATATCCCAGATCATGACATATTAGGTACACTTGAATGAGGACAAGACAAATTAGTTGTCTGAAAAATGTAACATGCTGATAGAGGAGACCAGTGCATTGGATAAATATCAAGAATTGTGCCATATCCAGATGCACCAGCAGGATCAGGTAATTAAGAAATTAATGAAGGAATTAGAGGAGAAGCCTAAGGTGATGTATGTTCCTCTACAACCACAACCTTTGCAAATTGAAGACAAGGCAAAATCAGAAGAGGTGGTTGAGAATGAGGATATAGGAAAAAAGAAGAATAAAATAGCCTTGAATGCATTAAGGGGCATTCTGCTACATAGGATTGAAGTCTTGAAGGATAAGACTAATGTTATCCTTAATGCCTATAATAAATTTCCAGCTTTGTATGCTGAGGTCATGGGGTATCTTTCCATATTAAACCCCTATTTTACCAAATGGTCTACCAGGGTGCAATTGTATGAAAAACATGCTTCTTTGCAAACTCTAAGATTAGATTTTTTTGAGATAGTAACTAACGTGGAAGATGAGATCAAAAAGGTTAATGTTGCTCTCTCATTCTTCAAAGGCAAATTGAATCAAATAGAGGTTAAATTGAGCCTCTTTTCTATAGATTTTAACAGATTTGTTCCTTCCTTAAGAGGAGAAGATGATCAGGTAAAGGCTTTAGATGCCTAGAGGAATGAGTTTGACAGCAAGATTCCTAACCATGAGGCATTTATTATAGGATCAGATATGGACATTGAGGGTTTTAATAAGATTTTAGATGATGCATTGAAGGCAGAAACTTACATGAATAAGTTTCTATTGGATGTTAAGAACATCACTGATGTTAGATGGGAGAG
The DNA here is from genome assembly GCA_018584345.1 of Thuja plicata. Classification (NCBI taxonomy): domain Eukaryota; kingdom Viridiplantae; phylum Streptophyta; class Pinopsida; order Cupressales; family Cupressaceae; genus Thuja; species Thuja plicata. The sequence goes on along the minus strand of MU226853.1, from coordinate 1,470,623 downwards.
GCAAAAGGCACAAGTGCAAGCCACCCAAGACTTCAAGTGGCCAACTGATGATGAAGTGACAACATGGGAACTGATCACTAGGCCCAAGAAAAAGAAACCCACGGTGGAGGAAGAAATCCTGGATGACGAATAAAGGTGAACATTTTCCACCTCACTGTTGAGTATGAAGAATGTCAGTTATTACTAAAGAAAAGTAGGTGAGCATGTAAAGACGGTCTCCCAAGTTTGACATAAATAATACTTTCTACCATGAATTCTGTCAAAATGAAGGTGCCATATAAAGAGAAGAAAAAAGAATATCAGATTTCATCTCTTGACTTTGTCTTTCCACCGCTTCTTCTTTCTCCTCATTTGTCTTTTCTTTAATTTTAGGGTTAGGTTTTCTGAGACCATCTGAAGCTTGTTGCATACTTTTGAAAAGGATTGCAAGATTGTTAAAGACCTATAAATAGTCAAAAGGTTGTAATTTGTTGGAGAGGATGAGATATATTGTAAAATCAGACTTTCTAGATTTGTGTCTATGTTTTCAAGCTTCAAAACTTTTTCATGTATGAAAGAAGGATCATATCAATAAAATACGGTGCAATTTTACTCTTCTCTATTTTTGTCTCTTTATTTCTTGTGTATGATTTTTTATGCTTAAGGTTGTAAGGAAGTCTGAAGCATTTTTGGTTACAAGGTAACTATTTATTTACTTACAAGTTTCTTTCATGTAAAGAACTAAGTTTTGTGGGTAGTTTCAGGGAGCATATCATTATTTAAAGATTTGATACATTATTTTAGAGTTAACTAGATAATTTTTAAGGTAGTTTATCTTAATTGTATGTAGGTTGTAAGGTAGCTTATAGTATTTTGTTTCTATAAGACTTGGGCTTATTGACTCTGTAACCCAAAGGATAGGCACTGATCTAGGTTTTGGTCTGATAATCCATCATCATCCAAGTTTTCAAAACTATTCAAAATTATTTCAATCAAAATACTTCTGTTACTAAGAACAAACAAACTAAACTCAGTAAGGACTCATGTCAGTAGGATAGTGTCCATTTTAGTGATTCCTTGAAGAGTGAATCATTAGGTTATCCCTCCTAAAAACAAAAGGAAGAAGGATGCAAATCCTTGTCTCATTGGTTCATGTTATCAAAACCATACCCTGGCTTATAATACTTTGCTTCAAATCAATCATTGCAATCTCTAAAGTATTTTATAAGTTGTTACAATGAGGTTTTAGGTACATAACCAGTGAATAAATTTATCCACTAAATACATGGGCTGAAGTATCAGTAATCTTTAAATAGGTAATACCTGCCTGAGTCTGTAGAGCTCAAAAATGAGGAGGTGATAATTGGTATCCCCAATGTTATCAAATACCTCAGAAATTATCCTTTCTCTTTCCTAAAAGAGGTTGCCTTCAAGTATACAAGGTATACTGTCATCATTAGGTAAGTGTTGCAAGAAAAGGTGCTAACAAATTGGCGACTCCGCTGGGGAATAGAGATTATAAAGTCTTGTTAAAAATTTTAGAATATCTCTGGTGCTATTTTAAAAGTTTGAACCAAGTTACAGTGGATTTTTGCCTATCTGAGTCGCTTAACAAATTGGGGACTCTGCTGGGGATTTAGAAATTCTAAAATCCAGTTAAGAATTTTTAGAATATTTCTTGCCCAAGTAATAAGAAATCTCTGGCACTTAAAAGTTTAACTTGTTTACAAATCATACTTGTGGTTATTGTTAAGGTACCCTTTGATAAGTATTCATCCCAAGTTATTGGGTGGCGACTCTAAAAGGAAAATCTCTGAGATTAGTGCAAGATTAATAAATGTCTTTCAGAATGAATACTAGATCAAGGGTAAGAACTGATCCTGAAAGGGTATTACATGAGGGAATTCCATCATCCTCAAGAATAGGAGTGTCTTGGAGGAAAAAGAGAAATCAAGTTAGTATGGATGAAACCCATTTAAAAGGTAAAGAGGTTAATACCAGGAGAGATATGCATACCAATCAGCATTCTCATGATGGAAATACTTCAGAATATGAGGAGGCTATTGAAAGAGTATTAGAAACACCCATAGCCACTTCTACTTCAAATGAGAGAGAGGAGATTACTACACCTAGTTTAGATTCAGAAGATTCCCCTTCTGATATGCTAGCAAATGAAGAGAAGTTCATTTTGAAACAGTTTGCCCTAGTTCAACTAATGTAAAAGGAGAGAGAAATGAGAAAGAAAAAGAATGATCATAAGGATCTTGATAACAATAGAAAAAAATCTTCAAAATATCAAACTATGAAAGATACAGAGAGGTCTCAGAAGGACCAAGAAATACCATTCACTCATAAAGCTTCTACTTTACAAATGAATAAAGGTAAACAAAAGATGAGTGAACATAAAAATCAAGAACCTAAATTTTAGAAGCCTTTGATAGAACAAATGTCCAAATTAGAAATTGACTTATAAAAATTGAGAATTGAAAAAGAAACTATGGAAAAAATGTTAGAAAAGGCACAAATGGAAGCTGCACAATTGAAATGAAGAAAAAGATAGATTTTTTGTAGTCTTCAAAATATTCTCATACTGGGCCAGAGAATATTACACTTTCTAAAATGAAGGCTTCTACTTCTAAGGAAGATGATGGCTTTCAAAGGAAGCCACTGCATACTAAGAGGTACAAGCAATTTGATTTTGTTGGTATCCCAGGATACCCTAATGCTTTTCCTAAAGATGTTGGTGATATAGGAAAAAAGATCCCAAAGTTTGCAGGTAATAATGTTATTTCTTGTGAAACACATTTAAGGAAATTCATTGATTTTGTTGATGACTTGAATATCACCCATGAAGATGTATTAATGAAATTATTTGTTCAGTCCTTGGTTGAGGATGCAAGAGAATGGTTTAGAAGCCTTGCTAATGGATCTGTTGTTTCTATGGATGTGTTGATTGAATTGTTTAAAGATCAGTATGGAGACAAAACAAATAAAGGCTTTTTATTGAATGAGTTTAATAAGATCAAGAAAAATTACAATGAAGAGGTTACTGAGTTTAACACAAGGTTTCAAAGAGCTATGCATAAACTATTTCAGAAGATAAAGCTAGATGAAGAGGTATGTCTAGCAACTTATTTAAATGCTTTTGATTCCAAGATGGGATATGCTCTAAGAGATAAAAAGCCTAGAACTCTTACTGATGCTTATAAAATAGTAGTCAATATTGAAATGAACATAAGAGTATTCGGTAAGTTAAATAGAAAGGATGATGCAAGGTTTAGTAAGAGCAATATGAAAGAACTAGAATATAAAGAATATAGAGCTCCTCAAAATAATAGACCTTCTTATAATACTACTTAAAATCCTCATAACAAAATGAAAAATCATCCGTATGGAACTCAATTCAAAGATGGGAACCCTGTTACTGCACCTAAAAAGGAGAAAAAAGACAACAAGACTCCAAACCCTCTTCATAGAAATTTTGTCCATTTTTGCAATGATGATACTTGGTGTGAAGCTTGTGACGCCCCTCATAACCCCAATTTTTGTTTTGTCTCTTTAAATTTAAGGGCAAGTGAGGAATAGGAAAAGGATGAGGGGGAACAGTGTGATCATAGTATGACAAATACTTTTTCATGCCATGATGTTGATTCAAATAGTGAAGAGGAAAATCATTATTCCTATGTCTCACAAAGGAGGATTGAGAATCATCATCAACAGATCTTATCTGATAGTGAAACTGATGAAATTAATGATAGTATAAGATGTTATGCTCAAGATGGTCAGGATGTTCCACTCATAAG
>MU226853.1:1449485-1466046 GCA_018584345.1 Thuja plicata | reverse complement strand
TACCACCTCATTATGGCATGTTGTTATCAAGAAAATGGAGTGCTTCAATGGGAGGTAGTATAAAAAATGATTTATCATATGCTACTTTCAACATTGCTAGAGAAAATGTTAAGGTCTTGAGGGAGAGCCAAACTTCCCACATGATACAAAAATTTGAGGATACTAATGTAAACTGTTGCATTGACATAGACATGGAAAATTTTAGAATGCAAAAAGATGAACTTTATTGTCAAGATCAAGAAGCTGACCCTTTAAAAAGAGAATTAATCTGGTAGGAAGATGGATTATGGAAAATGTACTTTGATGGTGCTTTCTCTAAAGAGGGATCAGGGGCAAGAGTGTTGTTGATATCCCCGTCAGGTATAACTTGTAAGTACTCATTTATATTAACCTTCCAATGTACAAACAATACTGCAGAGTATGAGGCTTTATTCTTAGGACTTGAAATTGCTATCAAACATGGTATAAATTTTTTAAAGGTTTATGGTGATTCTGAGTTGGTGGTAGCACAAGTCAGATCCAAATATGCTGTAAAGAATGATATATTGAAAATGTACAAGCATGCTATTTGGGATCAACTTGAAATGTTTGATGCTTTTAATGTAAATTGGTTAGAAAGGTCAAAAAATATTATGGTTGATTTTATAGCAAATGTTGCTTTGAAAAATGATTATTTGACCTTACATGGAGTATCAATACTAGAAGTCAAAACAAGACCAGTTGTACCAGACAACATATACAACTGGCAGGTGTTCTAAGATGATCAAGATATTTTGAGGTTCATGCAATGTTTAGACCATTATGAGAACCAAAGTATAGATTGTAGTTCCTTACTGGAACATGATGATGGAAAAGATTACATCTTTGGAAATGAAGTTGTCCAATTAAGTTCTAATCAGATTCCTAGGGGACTAGTTCAGCTTGAAGCATTGTTTATAAGTCAGCAAAATGATACATCAAAGTTAAGCAATGCGAATATTGAGGATCTAGAAGAAATAAACTTAGGATATGAAAATAATCCTCAAATAGTTTATATTGGAAAGGGTTTGGATTCTCATGTGAGAATAAGTCTAATCAAGTTACTAAGAAAATACAAACATGTCTTTGCTTGGTCATATGATGACTTGAAAGCATATAGAGATGACCTTTTTCAGCATGAGATCCCTTTGAAATCAGATGTGAAGCCATTTAGGCAGAAACAAAGGTCTATTAACCCCTTGTTGGCTCCCAAGATGCAGCAAGAGTTGATGAAACTCAAGGATGTCGGGATAATCCAGCCCATTAGACATTCAACATGGGTATCAAATCTAGTGCCAGTTAGAAAGAAAAATGGTGACATCCGATTATGTGTTGATTTCAGAAACCTAAATATTGCTTCATTAAAAGATAACTATTCACTGCCAAATATGGAAGCAATGTTGCATAAGGTGACTGGTTGTGAATTGTTGTTAATGATGGATGGCTTTTCAGGTTACAACCAAGTTTTAGTTAAAGAGACAGAGTAGTATAAAACTGCATTTACTACTCCATGGGGAACCTATGTATATATCAGAATGCCTTTTGGATTATTAAATGTAGGGGCAACTTTTCAGAGAGCTATGGATGTTTCTTTCAAGGAATTCATAGATATATTCATGGTTATTTACCAAGATGACTTGACTACTTATTCCAAAAAGGCTATAGATCACTGTGATCACTTGGGTAAGATTTTTAACAAAGTATTGGAATATGGTGTTTCACTAAATCCTAATAAGTGTCATTTTGCAATCAAAGAGGGGAAGTTTCTTGGACATATAGTGTCCAGGGAAGGGGTAAGAATAGACCCTGAGAGAGTGAAAGCAATTCAAAGAGTGATTGCTCCAAAGAATTTAAAAGGTGTGTAATCCTTTTTAGGAAAAATAAATTTTTTCAGAAGATTTATAGTCAATTTTGCAGAAATTGTTAAACCCATTGTAAAATTGCTAAAGAAAGATGCTAAGTTTGTTTGGAATGAAGAAGGTCAACAAGCATTTGAAAGAATAAAAAAGGCAGTGCAAGAGCCTCTAGTTTTGAAATCTCCAGATTACACTAAGCCTTTCTCTTTGTTTTCATTTGCATCATTTCATACAATTGCTGCCATATTGCTTCAAAAGGATGAACAAGGCTTTAAACATCCCATAGCTTTTTATAGTATATCCTTGTAGGCCGCAGATCTTAACTATGAAATAATGGAAAAGAAGGCTTATGCATTGGTAAAGGCTGTAAAGTCTTTTAGGCCCTACTTGGTTTGTGCTAAGGTACAGGCCTATGTTCCTCATTTAGCAGTAAAAGATATCCTTACACAGTCAGAGGTAACTGGTAAGAGGTGTAAGTGGATTACAAGAATTCAAGAATTCAATTTTGAAATCAATATCACCAAATTAATAAGAGGACAAGGCTTGGCAAAGCTTATGACAGAAAAGAACCTGGATTTAGTACAGCTGAACCAGACAAAAATACATGACCAAGCCATTACTAGTATAGAAAGGCAACCATATTATGCAGATATTGTTTTCTTTCTCAAAAATGCTAAGTGTCTTGATCATTTGTCTAAAAATCAGAAGAAGAGTCTGAAATTGCAAACTCAAAGGTATATTCTGATCCAAGGTGATTTGTTTTGGAAAGATAAAAATGGTGTACTATTGTTGTGCCTTGACAAATACCAAGCTGAGAAAGTTCTGACTGAGATGCATGAAGGGGAATGTGGAGGTCACTTTTCTGCTAAAACCACCGCCCATAATATTTTGAGATCAGGGTATTATTGGCCTACCATGTTCAAAGATATTTATACACATGTCAGGAAATGTGAACCATGTTAGAGGTTTTCCAATAAATTGAAATTTGCAGGTGCTCTATTGCTGAATCCAGTGAGTACTGAGGCTCCTTTTTCTATGTCAGGGATTGACTTTATTGGTGAATTTTAGAAGAAGTCTAGTGTAGGGCATAGTTGGATATTGGTTGCCACTTATTACTTTACTAAATGGATTGAAGCTATCCCTACAAGGAGAGCAACAAGCAAGGTGGTTACTGAGTTTCTCATGGATAATATTTTAACCAGGTTTGGTGTGCCTACTAAATTAGTAATGGATAATGCTATGAGTTTTAGATCAGTAGAAATGACAAGTTTCTGTGAAAGGTATGGGATTATAATATCATACTCATCCGCATATCACCCACAGGCTAATGGACAAGCTGAGTCTAGTAATAAAAGCATATTAAAGATATTGAAGAGGACTCTGGAACAAAATAAGAGAACATGACACACAAAATTGAAACTAGCTCTTTGGGCTGATAGGATAACACTCAAAAAGGCAACTGGTAAGTCTCCTTTTGAGTTAGTATATGGTTTACAAGAAAGATTTCCAATTAACAATTTGTTACCTATTTTCCAATTCATATGAGAAGAACATTTAGATGTCTCTGACAAGATGCAAGGCAGGATGATACAGTTGATATAATCAGATGAAACAAGAAGAGATAGTCAAAGAGAAAACATAAAGTTACAGCAGAAAATGAAGCATCTGTTTGACAAAAGGGCTACTGACAGAAAGTTTCAGGCTGGTGACTTAGTTCTCCAATGGAATGCAAGGGAAGAGGACAAAGGTAAGCACAAAACATTTGAGTCTTTATGGCTAGGACCTTTTATTATCTCATATAATTTTGGCAAAGACTCATATTTATTGAAAAATATGGAGGGAGAAAGTTTTGAGTTGCCTGTGCATGGGCAATTTTTGAAGCCTTTCTTTGAGTAAGCATCAAAGCAATGCAAAAGTGAATATGTATCATATGTAAATCTTTCCTTTCTCTATTTGTAAATTTCTGTAAAATTTTCCCCTTCTGTTTTTAGTGTTCTGCTCCATTTTTTGATGTGGTCTGCAACCAGAGATTCTGTGGTTCTTTTCCATAAACTATGTTTATTCAATCCTAATTAGAGCCACTATTAGTTGTATTCCCAGTTCTAGTCTCTTTGTCAGTTATTTGTGGTCCTCATGCTTGTTTCTTGCTTAAAAGCAGAAATCTCTCAGTTTATTTATCTTTTTCCTGTTGAAATCTTCTAGTTTTTAGGTCAGAACCCATGAAAAATTGCAAAGCCTCAAAACCCTAGGTCTTGTTTATTAGGAAAAATTGAGAAAAACCCTTAAATGTTTATCTCACTTCTATTTTGGCGTTACTTTTGGAAAATCACTTAGGTCATGTGTTGAAAAGCTTGGTGGCCTAGTTGCATAATCCAGATGGCATATTCCTTCATTCCTATAGACTTGGTGATTACCTTGTGTCAGGATGTCTCTAAAAGATTTTGAATATTCCTTTTTCTTTTAGAGACTAAGCAGAGCCCTTCAATCACGTAGTCTCTAAATGAGTAAACAGGTCAGCAGTTAGTGAAAGGGCCCATAGGCAAGTCGCAGTGTCACGAGAAAAGATCAGTTGTTAATGGTTCATCAAGAGACTTGATGATTTCTTCATGTCGTGTAATCGCTAGATTAGCCCGCAGTTGAGTAAGTAGTAAAGGGTCAGTCGTGTAGTCTCCAGAAAGAATGGCGGTTAAGTGAAAATTACTGAGACTTCATGACTAACCATATGTAGTTTGAAATAAAACACAGTTGGGTTGTCGCTAGATTGAGATGCTGAGTCATCTTTCCATTCAGCAATGCAGAGATGAGTAATGAACGAGACACATGTCTAAAAGTGAGTTGACTAAATAGGCTTGTCACGTGGTCTCCAAATGGAAATAGACTATTTTGCGACTAATAGACTAAGTATAAAAGCTTTTGTTGTCGTGTAGTCTCCAAAAAATTTGAAGGTATGATATATTACTCAGTGACTTAATAAAAGCCATTAGATGCAATGATTCAGAGATCCTACGGTGGTCGTGAAGTCTCCAAATAAAAGGTTCCAAAGGAAAAGGTACTTGTGACTTAAAGATAAGGGTATGTCACATGGTCATTAGATAAAATGGAGGGTAAAAGTGCTTGTCACGTTGTCTCTGATGGATAAATCACTTAACATTGGTATTCAGCGATTTGGTGACTAAAGGTAGTCGCGGGTTCTCATAAGGAAAAGAAAGCATCCAGAGACATGGAGATAACCATGACTGTTAAGAGTAATAGTTAGTTGTGGAGTCTCCAAGTAAAACATGCGTTAAATTTTTCTTCCAGCGACTTTGATTTACATAGTCGCGTGATCGCCAAAAGTAAATTGTGGTTAACTAAGACGGGGAAAGTTACATAGTTGCTAAGTCTCCAGAAGAATTAAGGGTTAAAGACTTGGTTCAGTGACAAGGAGATCATACATAGTCGCATAGTCACTTAATATAAAATCATAAGAAAAGGCGGCAGTGTCTGACATGACAACATGAATCATTCAGCGTCCAATGACAAGCTTGGATATTGATTACTGTGCAAAAAGTGGTAGCTGAGATGTATGATAGAGAGCCAATCACAGTGAAACATGTCATCACATTTGAATTTTATAAATTTTTGCACATATATCAATTTCATTTCCTGTCACACTCAAGGGCTACGGCTCGGTTTTCAATTAATTCACAGCATGCTGAATTGAAGACATGAATTGATGATTTTCAAAATGATGAGCCATGTACTTCAAATAATTACCATAAAGAGTTGATCGATGATTCATTTTAATTTACCTTTCTTTCATAATTTCAGAGCTAAGAAGTGCTAAGTATTGTGAGAAGAGAGAAGAAGCTATAGAAGTTGCAAAATATTCAGTTGATCATGAGGCTTTGAATTTCCAAGAATTGTGCATAAAGGAGTAAGGTGAGTCTTGGAAATAGATTTGTTTCAATATCGGTAAAAAAGAAGGGATTCAAACTCAGAAAACATGAGCAAAGTAGTCAGTGTGGCTTCTACCAGTGGGATATGTCAGGATGCAGATGAAGAATCCAAGGGGAAATGGAATTTCTTAGATGAATTCCTCAAATTATTGCCAGGTTCAACTCAGAACAGGAGGGAAGATGCTAATCTGCTTAAAGATGACTACTGTGATATCAGAGATGCTGATACTCTAGGGACAATAGGTTTTTCCCTTTTTAACTACTTTTTGAAGAATTCTGATAAACCTATCCTAGTATCAAACCCTTGGGCTTGTGGTTTAGCTATACTGATAGTTCCTGATGTCTACATAGATGTAGATTTGTTCTTAGGCCTCGCTAGTCATTATGATGTCTTGTCTAAGATGATTAAGAGGAATGATGGCACTGCCCTATCATCCTAAACAAAAATTCATTTATGCAAGATTTTGGTTTGTATAGCACTATGTCCACCAGAATTGATATCACTAAGCATGAAGCAAGGTACAATTTGAAGCCTGGTATTGCTAGGGCAACATTACAGAAGCAAATGTTCAAGGAAGTGAGAAAACATCTTGGTCCTATGTCTGGGACAAGCCCTTACTACTTCAAGGACTTACATTTCTACATTAATTACATTTCTTATGCCCTATGTAGAGTGCTAGGGATAGATGGGGAAGAAAATAATATCAATGTTGGGATATTGATGATGGTGCTAGATTTGCAGGAGGTGCATTCTAGCACTATCTACGATTATATACAGTATATCATTAACAAAATGCATGAGGGATTCATAGCAACTCAGATGAAGATGAAGGATGCTAAGGAGAAAGAGCCCAAGTTCTTACACTACTCCATCCTCATGCATCTCCTTTTGTATTTTAATTTTGTAATCATGGATGTGAATAATTTGACCCCTCAGAGGTTTTATCAAGATGGACCTAATCCTATCTAGTTCTGGATAAATATTTGGAATTATACATCTAGGGATTGTGATTACTGTGCATTTCAAAATTGGATTGTGTACCCAATAGTACAGAGCCTAGGCATCAGCAGGACAAGGGTCCCAATTAAGGTCATGCAACTGCTAAGGCCATGTGACTACTCTAATAAATGGGAGGGAGACCATAATTGGAGAGATTTCTTCTTAGAAGAGAACTACACCATGATAAGGGTATATGGATGTATACATCCACCTCATGTCTTGCCTTACCATGTGCCTGCAAGAGTTACTGCAATGGAATTTGTTTGGCAGTTGATGTTAACAGACAATAAGCACTTTGCATCACACAGAAAGGGGACCATAACCCCTAGAAAGTTCAAAATTTCACATTTTACTATTGGCAAAGGTGCAATTGATTCAGTCAGCCAATGGTTAGAAAGTTCCAGAATGGGGACAGCCTCATATAGATACATTGATCCTAAAGGTTTCATGGCAGGAGTTAGGAAATTATATACTCCCACAATTCCCAATACAAATGTTCATTGTGAATGTATTGAGGAGGATGCAACAAGAAATATTCTTGATGAAGATGAAATCAAGACAAGGAGAACAAGGATTCAGGAGTTGCTGAACCTTGAAAGACAAATTAAAAGAAATGGGTTGGCTTTTGGGGGTTTCTACCCTGATCTCTCATATTTTGACAAAATAAAGGCCATGATTGATATTTTTTATGTGCTCAGTGAATTTCTTGAGACTGTTCTTGATAAGAAAGGTGCTCAAGGGCTAGACCATTCAGAATCTGAGTATGATAGTAGTAGTGACAATGACTATGCCCGTCCTACTAGATATGTTCAGCCTCAGCAGGATGTTGCTGAGATACCACAGTTGCAAGGAGCTGAAGGCCATATTGTTGACTTAATAGTAGCCACACAACCTAATGATGTAGAAGAGCCTTTAGCTAAAAGGAAAAATGTGGAAGTAGGTCAGCCTTCAGTTGAAAGGAAAGAGAAGAAAAAAAATAAAGCAAGTGCCCTAGTGCCTGGGAATAGGTTATATGACCATAACCTGAGAAAATTGATTAGGGAGGGAAAGAAAAAGAAACCTGATATGGAAGAGAATGTTGAATTACCCCTTAAGGCTTGTGTTGATGAAAGGTTGTTACATCAACAAAAAATTCTAAATGATGATAATTTCATTAAGACTGAGGAGTTCAAAGACTTCCTAAGGTGGTATAAAAAGGAGAAAATTAGAGCTCAGTTAATTGTTGATGGGGAGGAGACAGTAACAAATGAGGCCCTAGTGGCCGTACAATCATATGACCTAGATAGTGAGGACATTGCACCTGATGAAGCCAGAAAAATGGTATTGGACAGTGGCATATTACTTGCGTAGGGTTGGGATTTGGCTTCTGCCTTCATAATTGATCAAATATGAAAGCAGCCAGATTTGAAGATGTCAAGTGAAATGCAAATAGGGGATATGATTAAAGGATTTGGGTATAGCCAAAAATCTCAAGCCTTTGCAATGTGGAACCTTTGCCCTAAGGACCAGAAGCCTCAGCAAGTAAATATTCAAGAAAATATGGTAGGCAATTAGATGGTCTGGTCTGTACAGAATATAGGGGATTTGGAAATATCCCAGATCATGACACATTGGGTACACTTGAATGGGAACAAGAAAAAATAGTTGTCTAACAAATGTAACATGCTAATAGAGGAGACCAGTGCATTGGCTAAAGATCGAGAATTGTGCCATATCTAGATGCACTAGCAGGATCAGGTAATTAAGAAATTAATGAAGGAATTAGAGGAGAAGCCTTAGGTGATGTATGTGCATGTACAACCACAGCCTTTGTAAATGGAAGACAAGGCAAAATCAGAAGAGGTGGTTGAGAAGGAGGATATAGGAAAAAAGAATAATGAAATAGCCTTGAATGCATTAAGGGGCATTCTGCTACATAGGATTGAAGTCTTGAAGGATAAGACTGATGTTATCCTTAATGCCTATAATAAATTTCCAGCTTTGCATGCTGAGGTCATGGGGTATCTTGCCATATTAAACCCCTATTTTACCAAATGGTCTACCAGGGTGCAATTGTTTGAGAAACTTGCTTCTTTGCAAACTCTGAGATCAGATTTGCCTGAGATAGTAACTTAGGTGGAAGATGAGATCAAAAAGGTTAATGTTTCTCTCTCATTCTTTAAAGGCAAATTGAATCAAATAGAGGTTAAATTGAGCCTCTTTTTTGTATATTTTAACAGATTTGTTCCTTCCCTAAGAGGTTAAGATGATCAGGTAAAGGCTTTAGATGCCTGGAGGAATGAGTTTGACAGTAAGATGGCTAACCATGAGGCATTTATTATAGGATCAAATGTGGACATTGAGGGTTTTAATAAGATTTTAGATGAGGCATTGAAGGAAAAAATTGACATGAATAAGTTTCTATTGGATGTTAAGAACATCACTGATGTTAGATGGGAGAGGCAAAAGGGACAAGTGCAAGCCACCCAAGACTTCAAGTGGCCAACCGATGATGAAGTGACAACATGGGAACTGATCACTAGGCCCAAGAAAAAGAAACCCATGGTGGAGGAAGAAATCCTGGATGATGAATAAAGGTGAACATTTGCCACCTCACTGTTGAGTATGAAGAATATCAGTTATTACTAAAGAAAAGTTGGTGAGCATGTAAATATGGTCACCCAAGTTTGACATAAATAATACCTGCTACCATGAATGCTGTCAAAATGAAGGCACCAGATAAAGAGAAGAACAAAGAATATCAGATTTCATCTCTTGACTTTGTCTTTCCACCGCTTCTTCTTTCTCCTCATTTGTCTTTTCTTTAATTTTAGGGTTAGGTTTTCTGAGACCATCCAAAGCTTGTTGCATCCTTTTGAAAAGGATTCCAAGATGTTTAAAGACCTATAAATAGTCAAAATGTTGTAATTTGTTGGAGAGGATGAAATATATTATAAAATCAGACTTTCTAGATTTGTGTCTATGTTTTCAAGCTTCAAAACTTTTTCATGTATGAAAGAAGGATCATATCAATAAAATACGGTGCAATTTTACTCTTCTCTATTGTTGTCTCTTTATTTCCTAAGTATGTTTTTTTATGCTTAAGGTTGTAAGGCAGTCTGAAGCATTTTGGTTACAAGGTAACTATTTAATTACTTACAAGTTTCTTTCATGTAAAGAACTAAGTTGTGTGGGTAGTTTTAGGGAGCATATAAGTATTTAAATATTTGATACAATATTTTAGAGGTAACTAGATAATTTGTAAGGCAGTTTATCTTAATTGTATGTAGGTTGTAAGGTAGCTTACAATATTTTGTTTCTATGAGACTTGGGCTTATTGACTCTATAATCCAAAGGATAGGCACTGATCTAAGTTTTGGTATGATAATCCATCATCATCCAAGTTTTCAAAACTATTCAAAATTATTTCAATCAAAATACTTCTGTTACTAAGAACAAACAAAATGAACTCAGTAAGGACTCATGTCAGTAGGACAATGTCCATTTTAGTGATTCCTTGAAGAGTGAATCATTAGGTTATCCCTCCTAAAAACAAAAGGAAGAAGGATGCAAATCCTTGTCTCATTGGTTCATGTTATCAAAACCATAGCCTGGCTTATAATACTTTGCTTCAAATCAATCATTGCAATCTCTGAAGTATTTTATAAGTTGTTACAGTGAGGTTTTAGGTACATAACTAGTGAATGAATTAATTCACTAAATACATGGGCTGAAGTATCAGTAATCTTTAAATAGGTAATACATGCCTGAGTCTGTGGAGCTCAAAAATGAAGGAGGTGATAATTCGTATCCCCAGTGTTATCAAATACCTCAGCAATTAACCTTTCTCTTGTCTAAAAGAGGTTTCATTAAAGTATATAAGGTATACTATCATCATTGGGTAAGTGTTGCAAGAAAAAGTGCTAACAGGGTCTACTAAGATCCCATCACTAGATATCACATGCCCCAAATATTTTACCTTTGGTATGAAAAATGCACACTTTGACAAGATACCAAATAGCTGATTATCCCTCAAACACTACAATACCTATCTCAAGTGCTCTTCATGCTCCCTCTCATTTTTAGAATATATTAATATATCATCAAGGAACACCACAAAAACTTTATCGAGGAAGGTACAAAATACTCCATTCATGAGACTCATGAATACAAATGGAGCATTTGTAAGACCTATTAGAACCATGGTGAACTCATAGTTTCCATATCTATTATAGAATGTGGTCTTGTGAATATCACTATCCACTATCCTCAACTGGTGATACCCTGACATAAGATCTATCTTTGAGAACACTCAAGCACCCTTTACATGATCAAATAGGTCATCAATCCTAGGAAGTGGATATCAATTCTTGATGGTCACTTTATTCTATTGTCATAATCCATGCACAACCTAAGAGATCCATCCTTCTTCTTTACAAAGATCACTAGTTCACCCCAAGGAGAAACACTAGGATGAATGTGTCTTTTCTCTAATAGTTCCTCAAGCTATATCTTGATCTCATTAATCTCATTAGTGGTCATCCTATAAGGTGCCCTAGAAACTATCTCTACTCCTAGTACAAGATCTATGTGAAAGTCAAGTTCCCTATGAGGAGGCATACCAGGTAGCTCTAATAGAAAGAAATTTGAAATCTCTTGAAGAATGGGATGGTCATCTAGTGAGGGATCCTTCACTACCTCATCATCTCTATCGCTGATGGTGATAGTATACAAATAAAATCCATTTTGCGTGTATCACTTAAGATGCATAGCAGCAATCACGCAGAGGGACATAGGTCTCTGAACTCCTAAAATCACTGTAGTAGTGTCATCATCATCCAAACATTATATCCTCTTCTAAAGACAATCTAACTTGTCTTTATGGGCATATAGCCAATCCATGCCAAGTATAAGACCATAAGACCCAAGAGGAATAGCTCTAAGGTCTTCTATGGTGGTTATGTCACCAATCTAAATCCAAAAATCTCTAACCAATGAGGTAACAAAAACACAAGCTCCCGAAGCTAACTCTACCTCCCATATAACATCTTTCCTAGTTTCCACTAGCCCGCAATCCTCCACCACCGATTTTGAAATAAATGAGTTAGTAGCTCCTATATCAAATAAGATAGAAACACTACTACCTCTGCTCATACTTGTGGCCTCAATGACTGTGGCATGATTCTCTTCTTGGTGGTTATCAATCACTACAAATACTCTTTGGTCCTTGCCCCTATCTCCAACTGTAGGCTCTCACATAGCTTCTCACTAACTGTCTCCCTGAGGAAACTCTCTAGAAATGTCTCCCATGGAACCACAAGTGTAGCAAGGTCCACATGCCTGAATTTGCACACCCTAAGGTCTAGAATACTATAAACCTATTATCCTAGTAGACCCATTGTATCCTCCCCTAGAGAGATACTGAGTCTGTGTTGGAGATGTATAGGGTGCCTAAAGTTTTTGGCCTCTCCTAGGGCCCTAATTTTTCCACTGCTTGCATTTAGAGCCCTATTGTCCCTAAGGTAGCCTCTATCTTTGGCTCTGCTAAGACTGTTATGGAATTTGTGGCTATGGGGTTCCCCAATGAGTACCTCTAATTCCCTTTCCAAGGGGGTCTCTGATATCCTAAAGCCTAAGGTGTGGGATTATGGTTTTGTGACTTATCAAGTGCATCATGTGGTCCTCTAATTATCTCCTCAACTACTAAGGCTCTATCAATAGTGAAATGTAAGTCTCCTGGTGGTACCATACACACTATACCTGCAATAGTGAGATTCAATCCCTTAATGAATCGGTTTACCTATAGCTTCTCATCCCTCATATACTCTACATAAGGGAGAAGATCAATAAAGTTTCCCTCATACAAGGCTACTAAAATTACTCTCTGCTAAAGATCATGGAATTCGTCTATGCGATACTACCGAAACTACTCTGAGAGATACCTAACTCTGAATATCTCTAGAAAACCATCCCAAGTATGGGTTTCTATGACCAGGTGTCCCTTGAATTCCTTGTGTTTCCACCAAATGGAGTCTCCTTATCTAAGGAGGTGTATGGAAAATTGTGCTTTAAGGTTGCTCCCATAAGGATGCAAACCAAAGAATCTATCAAGACTCAGAAACAAAGACTCAACCTCTGTCCCATCTATAGATCCTAATAATAGGGGTAGTTGAAGTCACATCAACTCCCTAATCTGATCCCCTATATCTTGGGGTTCCCTTACGATCTTACGGCCCTCACTCCTAGGTATCAGCCATGGTGCACCAATGGAAAAAATCTCATGCTCAACATGTCCCTCTACAAACCTAGGTGGAGGGCTCCTACTCTGTTCTCTGGCTGAGGACCCACAACCTTCTATATCCTGCTGCACATTCTATTGTACAACTAGAGGTAATCTTTCAAGGATGATCCTAGAAAGGTTCTATAGTTCCATCAATATATCTGCATTTACATTTGGAGGTTGCTGTTGGAGATTTGATTCTGTTCAGTTGATTGATTGTATGTTTGTCATTGATGACAACATATAATACATAGTAGTAATTCTGTATGTACTTATCAGGATGATGAAATGAAGACTTGCGTGGTTAGCTACATGTTGTTGACATGTTTATTATGATATGTTCATACACACAGATCCAGATATGATGTTTCAGTCAAGTTGTGTAATTCTGTTATTGATAGTTACAATTCTAGAAGAGTATCTGTTCAGAGCTGACGTGTGTAATGTGTTTCTTAAGTTGCACCTATCTTTAGGATATGTTTTTGTATATTCATGATTAGTTATGAGTTGATGATAGTTATCTGAAGGTGCCAAACGTGTTTCAAGAAGATTAGAAAGTTAGAGTTAATTTGGTGTGGCTGACTTAGTGAAGCATCGCGTCTATTCAGTTTATACTTGCGCAGTTGTAATTATGCTTGTGTTCTTAGTAGAGATGACAAAGATGTTATGAAGAGTTGTCTTACAGGTCCCATGATCTCATACTTTGAGGAAGATACTTATAGCAAGTCAATTGTGATACGCTAAGTGTGAATGATACAAAAAGAGACAGAAGATGTACAGAGAAGAATATAAGATGTGGTTCATTCATCAAGAGTCTATGTGAAGAATAAGTGAAAGATTGTAATACACTAGAACTGATCAAGACAGCAGGTCTACTCTAAATTTCATCATTAGATATAGTACATATCTGTTATATAAAAGGTTATAGCCTTCACCATTAAGCAGTGAGCTTTTGGACAGTGAGTCAACCACCCCTAACAGGGTTATTTGTAAAAGACTCCTAACAGGGTCCAACCCTTAACCAGGTCACTATACTTATTGCATTGTAAAGTACAACTCCTAACAGGGTTGAAATATCTTCTAACAGGGATCACTATAAACAAGTATAGTTCATTGTGGGTGCTAATTCCCATTGGGGTTTTTACCATTTGGTTTCCCCATAATCAAATTGTGTGTTGTGTACTGTGATATCTGATTAAGCATTTACTTTGTTGTATTCTGAAGTTAAGGAAGTAAAAAAGAATTAAGTTACTGATAACTGATTTACCCCCCCCTCTCAATTATCCTTTGGGACTATTCTAACAGTTGTTTTGGAGGAGGATCCTAATATCCTCCAAGAACCTCTACCTCTGGCCGAACCTCCTCATGAACCGAGGGGGTACGGGGTGATACCACAATAGTGGGTTACACTTTTTTGCCTAAACAGACATTGAAGTCTCCATTTTGAGAAAAAATTTCACATTCGGATGCATATTGTCGTTAAACTATTTGAAATCGGAAGATGAAGTAAGCTAGATTCTTTTAGGATTTTCTTTCTAGATTCTAATTTTATTTTTTTTTGAATTGATTTTAATTGTTTTTTTTTCTCCCATTAAAACTGCTATGTTGCTGAAAATGTCATTTTCAAAAAGGTACAATGACTTCGTACAACATAACATTTTTTCTAAAATAGATATCAATGTGCTTCTTTTGAATTTGGTTTTGTAACATCCATACGGAGGGAATGCAATTGGTTTGATGACATTATCATGATTATTGCATATTTTATGAATGTTTGAAGTAGAGTCAACCGTAATTTTGACATACCTTGACTGCGTAGGTGATAACTTGTTGTGTATTTATCAAAATTCTTTTTTTTTTGATAGAAAGAAAACTCGAAACCAGAGGGCACTGTTATTTTTCTATTTTTTTTCTATTTTCTACTATTTTTCATTGAACCTCAAACCTGGAAGTTTATATTTGATAAAAAACCTACATCTGATGCATGTCAAAATACACAGACCTAATTAATTCAAAATTTGTCAAATCTATATTCGTTAGAAAGCTCATTTAGAGTACTTGTGTGATGCAAAAGGAGGTGTCCCTATTCTTCCATTTGAGCCCTGTGCTTGAGCCTCGAAGCCATGAAAACTAGATATTGTTATTAGCCTTTGTAGATGGCATAAATTTTGGGGGTTTTGATAGAAACTACTTTCAATAGAAAGTAGTTTTGATTGAAACTATTTAGTTTCGATCGAAACTAATTTCTATCAAAAGTAGTTTCGTGATTTGGATTTTCCCCAACGTTTAGCAAAGCACTTTCGATCGAAAGTGTTCAGTTTCTATCGAAAGTCAAAGATGACTTTCGATATAAACCTATGTCGGCCTCTTTGGTGTTGTTTCAAGTTCAGAATGATTACATATAAATAAATATATGTTTTTGTCATCTTGTTAATTCAAAATTTTCAAAATACTTCACAATTTGGAAAAAGAAGACAATTATGCAACTTGTGATGCGAAATAAAAAGAGAAGGCTAAATAAGAGTGCATGACATTATTCAGAAGATACTGAACACAGACTACATAAAGAAGCTCAGGAAAGATATTATCAGAATAAACAAGGTACATGTCTATATCTCTCTATCTCTCTCTTTGTCCATATTTTAAGTTGATGATTATGACTTGTCTTAATGAAACATGTAAGCATGATATTGCAATACCTAATTTGATAAATAAGACCTAATTATATCTTTGTATGTAGGAAATTCTCAAGCAGCACAACCTTATGAAGTTGGAGAAGGGTTTCTTAAGGTGAACAATCCCAACTTTTAGAAGTTGGAGACGGGTCATCGTAAGGTCAACAGGCTCAACAAGTACAACCTTCAAAATCCCAAACAAGTACATCTCTCTCTCTCTCTCTCTCTCTCTCTCTCTCTCTCTCTCTCTCTCACTATTTCAATTTAGTCTCTTAGTAGTTAATTATTCATTTTGGGTGTTTCCCCTTAAGATGACCTATTAAGAGAATTTTTTATTTTATTTGCAGCCCAAGTAAAAACAACAAATGAGAATTTTAATCTAGCCCAAGAGTTGAAGAGAAAAATTAATTGTAAAAGAATAGATCATTTAACCAAAATGGATGTGGAAAAATTGAGAGATTATGCTAAACAACCCATAAATACTACGAAGAGGGCATTGAATAAAAATTCTAAGGAAATAATTTCACAATTTGAGAATCTTGATACACTTCAAAAAACCCAACTATTATCAATTACACTTCTTAAAGATGAGTTAAAAGAGTCATTAAAGTTGTTGGGTGTAGATGCAAGCTTCAAAAGGACAAAAATGTCTAACGTATAAAAAAATATTGTTGAAAGTGTTGAGGAAGGTTTGCATTCCATTGGGAAAAAAACTAGATCTATAGATAAGTCTATTTCAAGAAGAGTGATATTGACATCTATTTTAAATAAAAACATGTCCCAAAAAAGACAAATTTCTTCACTTTCATCTCATA